>JAYMFT010003498.1:0-17253 GCA_038088735.1 Panulirus argus | reverse complement strand
TATATATATATATATATATATATATATATATATATATATATATATATATATATATATATATAATGTGTGTGTGTGTTTATCTATTTAATTATTCATAATTGCCCCAGGGCCTCTTTGCAGAAGGTCTTTAAACTCCAAGTCTGCTCTACTTCCAGTAGCAGGGAAACCTTGGAGTCCTTTGTAGTAAGTGATTCAGCCTCGCCAAAGGTGACTTTACGCTCTCGCGGCAAGGCTGCATCACCGTTTGCTGAGGGAATGAGGTGGTCTCGTCAAGGGCCTTCTCGCTTCAAAGGAGTCCATGCCGTCCCTGCTACTGATTACAGCACAGCCCTAGGCCGCAGGAGCCCCCTGGAAGAGAGGTCGTGATTAAAACAAAGACCTATTCACAAAAAAGGGGTCTGGGGGCCGAGGGGGGGGGGTAATTATAGATAGATAGATAGATAGATTTTAATTATATAACTGTCGGCTGTGTGAACCTTCCAGTGAGAGACTGTCTCATCCTTGGCCACAGTTCGACTCTGCTGGACCGTTCATGCTGACGCTGGAGGGCCCGGCGGTGGCGCGGCAGTGGGAGCAGGTGGGGCTGCGGGCCTGCGTCTTCAACTTCCACGGGAGCAAGGTGGGCGTGCTGGTCACCCTGCCCAAGTCGGACGACTACCGCTCCGTCCTGGTGGAGGAGGACGGCTTCATCACCTCCTACAAGCCCAGGACGGCCGCCGGCGACCACCAGCACATTGTCTGGGTAAGCGCCTTGCCCTCCATCAACTTCAGTGGTAGAGAGAGGAGTGAGGAAGAGAGGAGAGTGTTTTGGTAGGAAATGAGAGTGTGTGTTCACAACTTTTCGCTCGAGGGCTGGCCAGGTTGTGTATACGATGTTCATGAATTTGTATAGCTAACCATAAGCCGTTTTAGTCCATATAATTTTACGCACACACACACACACATTCAGACAGATGCCCAGGTTAAGTGATAACAGATGCATGTCCAGTATCAACCAAGTATCCATCAGACACCACACTTCTTCATCACATGAGTACTAGGGTACGACCCCCTGAGCACAAGGATACGACCACAGTACGAGGGTACGACCCTTTGAGTATGAGAGTTACGACCCCTCGAGCCCGAGCGTACGAATGTTGAGCACGAATATGACTCGTCGCGTTGATGGCCTAATTTCTGACCTGAGCATTAACGACCAGGAGTCGTCCAATCGTCCTCAAGGGTCGTACTGCAGTGTCCACAGCCGTACTCTGAGGTTGTAAACAGTAAACCAGAGAGAACAGGGGAACAACGCCTTAACTACACACTTAACCTAACCTTACGCATTTGCGTCACTCAGTTGCGTCTGCCTGTGTGAAGGTAACGTGTTCCTCGTCTGTCACTGCAGCTGGAGCCTGGCGAGTCACGGGACGTGCACATCCCCATCGTCTTCACCCGGAAGGGATCCGTGGAGGTGACCGTCATAGGCTCCACCATGATGCAGAAGGACTCCCAGACCATCATCATCGACGTGACCTCAGAGGTGAGCGGGACCAGGGGGCCTCACCCTCCTGCTGGTGCAGGAGGAGGACGACCACGACGTAGCTCAGGGTAATGGTGTCATTCTGATTGGTAGGGTGATGAGAGGATGTGTCAGGGGCAGGAGTGCAGAAATCTGAGTAGGTATTGAGAAATCGGAAGGGGAAAATCTGATGTAGCTGGAGGGATCTGTTAAGCAAGATGGGAGGGAAGGAAACCTAATGAGCGAGAGGAGACAAAAATATGATTGGTACTAAGGCAGAAGGGGAGATATTGATCAGCAAAAAGGACTACCTGGTAGGCAAGAGGGGAAATTCTAATAGGCAAAAGGGAACACCTGATAGGCAAGAGGGGAAAAATCTGATGGGCGAAAGGGAACGCCTGTTGGACAAGATGGAAATGAGCAGTGAACAGGAAGATCGTCAGAAAACAGCACGGGTTTTGAGGACTCATCAGATGGTCCTAGGGGAGAGGCAAAACACATCTAATGATTGATAAATCCTTATATGATTCCATCCAGCAGGCCTTCCCAGTAGACCCTTCCAGGACCTCTTTGTACATACCTTAAGGAGAATATTGTTCTTTAAGTCCTTCCAACCACATTCATAGTGATTAAGGGAGTGAGACACTGTTATAGAGAAACGTTAATTAGTGGATAAGTAATGAAGGTGAAGGAGGATACACAGTGGCTGAAAATGAGCCAATGAAGCAAAAATGAGAGAAAAGAATGATAGTGAGTGTGAGAATGACGATACCTTGATGTATACTGTCTGTTCCTCTGCTGACGGCGCTTAGCGACCTTATTGTGGTTGATATGGGATATGTTTTAAGACCCCCTCCCCCTAATACTGTAACCATGGGATATGTTGCTTAAAAACTACACTATCCCACGAACGACACCTCCCCATGAACCACCCCTCCCCAGGATGTAATCCCCCATGAGTTACCCCCTCCCCATGACACTGTGCGCCTCCCCTGCCGCAGGGGGTGATCATCGGGAAGCACACCTCCATCCTGCTGGACCTGAAGAACCGGGCGCTGGTGTACGACTTCATGGACATCGACCTGGACGAGTCGCCCATCATCCCGTACTCTCTCAAGCGACGCTACATCTACGACACTCCCAGTGGCCACATCTCCGTCACCGGTGAGTCCTCTGATGCTCCTACACTCTCCACAGCCCACACCTGCACCCGTCACACCTCCACAGTCACCACGCCCCACCGCAACTCCCACCACACTCTCAGTAGCTACACCCATCTCTCTGCCTTCCCCAGCAAGACCCACTGTGTCCCCCAAAGCAATTCGCAACACCCCTGTAAACCTTCACCCACCTCAGTGGTATAGCTACACCCACAGGCTGTATGTACCACACCACCTCGCTCACCACACCCCTACCCCTTCATCCACAGATGAGGTGGATTATTGAATGTTGTACTCATACCATCACCGCTGCTGCAGGAGGATTCTCCTCACTTAAAATACAGAACAATCCTGTACGATTCTGTATATTTCTGGTCATATTCAAACGGTATGTCAGGTCCCTCGCCTGAGTGACCTCAAGTTAGAAGTAACTAAACCATACATAGTCTGTGAGGAAGACGAGGCACCACATGTCTCCTCCACCTGCAACACTAACTCCAGGTATGTCCGCTCGACATACAGAGAGAGAGACAGAACATCGCCCGAGGGAAGACTTTAGACTTCTTAAGTAAAGTCAATCAATTTCATTAACAAGATAGTCCAGTTAGCAGTTCTTACGTGCCATAGTTAGCGTTTAGAGGAGGGAATAGCGTAGGAAAAGATAAGTCAGATGAGGGTGGTATGGGGTGGCGTGGAGTAGGGAAGCCAGGGTTGTAGAGCGACTGGTTGTGCAGGTCGTATGGCCGTGGCTGGTGTTGTGTCACAACCTCGACCAAGGGTTCTCCCCCTCTCGGGTGACACCCTCCGGTCGGTCGTCCAGTCGCCTGAAAGTTGTTCTGACCCTCACGTGTGTAAATGACCCCTCTGCAGGGGACGTCGTCGGGCCCGCCTTCCCGGAGATACCTGTGGGGAGCGACTCCCTGCTGGGGCTGGAGGTCATGGGCGCGGAGACCGCCGCCTTCAACTTCGCCGCCAACCTGTGGACGCTCCACTACCTCCGCCTCACCAACCAGATCAAACCCGAACTGACCTACCAGGTGAGACCAGACTTTGGTTGCGACCAAAACAGTATTACTACAACTAAATCTACGATACAGTATCTCTACAGGTGGTTACTTTCTACATGACCATTCTAGGGACTTAATTGAAGTCATTAGTCAACTAGTCGTGCTGTTGTTTGTCACGTATGAGGCTTCCTCGTTATGAGATGGTCATTACAGATATGTCACACTGACTTCCTGTCTCGGAGGTGAGCCCCCGTCTTCTACCAGTGATGGGAGGCGAGCATCACAGCTGGTGGCTATATCAGGCAGGTGGCTTTTACGAGGTTCCTCCGGCAGGTGCTGACGGCGGTGAACGTGCAGTACGCCGCCATGGCTCGCTACCAGGACGAGGACGGCG
The DNA here is from genome assembly GCA_038088735.1 of Panulirus argus. NCBI lineage: Eukaryota > Metazoa > Arthropoda > Malacostraca > Decapoda > Palinuridae > Panulirus > Panulirus argus. Next base: position 13,191 of record JAYMFT010003498.1, on the reverse strand, counting down.
CCTTCAGGATGTGGCCCGAGTCTGAGCCCAGCGTGTGGCTCACCGCCTACATCCTCAGGACCCTCTGGCTCGCCAGCTTCCAGGTGGGTCGCGCGCCACACCTGCCTCCTCCTCCCATGGTCTACCTTCCATGGTGTTCTTCCCTTGGTCCACCTCCCATGGTATACTTTCCAAAATATACTTCCCAGAGTGCATTTCCCATGGTGTACTTCCCAAGGTCTCGTTGATCTTGCGTCTCTCTGAATGGCCACATTAGCAGAAGACGCCGGCGCCAGGGATCTGACATCACTGTATAGATGATCGTGTTTATTCTACCAACGATTCCGACCTGTTCATAATGTTGTTGGGTGGTAGAACCCATTTTCTTTATGTCATATAAACCAAGAGTTGAGAAAGTGATCTTGGTAGGTATTTATACATTGGTTCAAAATTTCAACATACCACGAAGGGTATGACTAGAATATATACCTCCTCCCCCTTCTTGAAAATAAATTTTCAGTTTATATAATATTTTCCAAATGTATTTTCTGGCGTTACCGGACTTTGCCTGCTTCAGGTTACACCTCGAGTGAAAAGTCATCTTCGACAAGGCTGTATCATCAAGAGTACAGTCTCGTCGTCAAAGAACTTTTCACTTCAAAGGAGTCTGCATTACCCTGCCACTGCAGTTAGCGCAGTCTTGGACTTCAGGAGCCTTTCGAAAAGTCTTGGGTAACACCAAGACCTTAATGTAAATATTTATTCTAGGGTAAATTAGTCCTGGGGTAATTATAAGTAAATAGAAAGTAATTGTTTTTAAGATGTGTCCTAACGGTGGGTGTGTCTCTTGGGCAGGACTGGGAGAACCTGATCTACATCGACCCGTCCATGATCAACGCGGCCACCGAGTGGATGCTCAGCTACCAGACCCCGCTGGGCGCCTTCACGGAGACCCCGAACTACACCCACCCGCTCGACTCCAAAACCAACCCATTACGCTCGTCCGCCTTCGCCAGCATAGTGAGTGTTTCTCCGTCTCTCCCTCACACACACACACACACATCCCAGGGGATTACATGGCGTACTGGGTGGGAAAATATTGAGATGAGAGTGAAAGCAACTAGGGAAGAGGGAAGGGAGGTACTCTCAGGGAAGCAATGCTTAAATGGACGGGTGAATTGCGTGGGACGCGGAAGGTTAGGATGTGGAAGTATGAGAGAGAAAGAGAGAGAGAGAGAGAATGCCCCACCTCCCTCCCTCTGTAGTTAGGTGTGTGGCGAAGGTGCAGTGCGTCACACGCGAAGACTGCGACGCGTTACACTGTGCGCCAGCGGTGACACATGTGTTACGGGTGAGAGAGTCTGACTTTGCGCCACAACAGACCTGGATAGCGCCACTAGTTGCTAACTTCCAACGCCTTTAGGAATAAGTCTGGCCAGCACATGGAAATATTGATGATTAAACTGATCAAAGTCACTCATTATAGTCAAGGAATTCATCATGCTTATTCATCATACTCACGGTATTCATCAAGGTCCAGTTATTTCCCCGTGTCCAAGTTATTCATCCTGACCCACGAGTCAGAGACAGGCACCTCACATAACCCACCGCTTCCTCCCGCCAGCCGGCGTACCAGCTAGAGCGGGACGGCTACAAGAACGTGTCCCTGACCGCCCAGGTGGTGCTGGCGCTGGTGAGCGTCCTGCCCTCCCTCCACGGCCACATCAGGGGCAGGACCAACATCGCCAAGGCCAACGCCGTCAGGTGGGTGCTCTCCTTTCCCTCCCCCCCCCCTCCCCATGGGGAATCTTGTGCTGCTCGATATACAAAAATTTACGACGCCTCGTCGTGCTAGGTAGGGCAGTGTGACGCCACACACACACGCGCGCACACACACATTAACCGTCACGCTGGGTACGGCGGTGTGGCGCCACGCACTCACACTAACCGGTCACACGGGAGTAACGCAGGTGCTCTGCCCCTCAGCTACCTGGAGCGGGAGCTGGACAGCCTCCACGACCCGTACGACGTGGCCCTGGTGGCCTGGGCCCTGACCAAGGCCGACTCTGGCAAGAAGGAGGCCGCCTACAACAGACTTCACTCCATCAGGAGAGAGGAAGGTGAGTCGTCACCCAGGGGGAGGAAGGTGGGTCACCCAGGGAGACGTGGGTAAGTCATCCAAAGAGAGGAGGGTAAGTCACCCAGAGGAATATAGGTAAGTCACCCAGGGAAGCATAGGTAAGTCGCCCACGGACAGGAGGATAAGTTATCGAAGGAGATGTAGGTAAGTCACCCACGAAGACGTGGGTAAGTCACCCAGGGGGAAGAAGGTAAGTCATCCAAAGAGAGGAGGGTAAGTCACCCAGGGAGAGATAGGTAAGTCGCCCACGGACAGGAGGATAAGTTATCGAAGGAGATGTAGGTAAGTCAACCACGGAGACGTGGGTAAGTCACCCAGGGGGAAGAAGGTAAGTCATCCAAAGAGAGGAGGGTAAGTCACCCAGGGAGATGTAGTTTAGTTAACTCATGGAGATGTAGGTAAGTCACCTAAGGAGAGGTTGGTAAGTCACCCTAAGAAAAGTAAGTAAGTCACCCTGGGAGAGGTCGGTAAAGAGAGTAAGTCACTAGGGAAAAGGAAGATAAGTCACTCAGGGAGAAGTACGTAAGTCACTCAGGGAGAAGGTAAGTCATCCAGAGCGAGGAAAAAAAATGGTTCTGTAGTCTGGAATAATGAGTTTTGTGAACCTCTCGATGTGGTATACAACAAAGACGCAACAGAACACGCCGTTCGCGGGTAGCAATAGTTTTGTGTATCTTCCCACCCCGTCACCTGCAGGACAACACACTGTCCGCAAATGTTCCCATTCCCACTTAGCCCTAGTGGCAGTACGTGCAGGCGAGGCCACGAGCACAACTGTGCGTGTTGTCCTCGGAGAGACTAATCTTCTGTTTCCCGTGCGACCCAGGCAATAAGATCTACTGGTCTCGAGAGCCAGTGGATTTCAACCCGCTCGTCTACGAGGACAGCCAGAAGCCCTTCATCCAGCCCAAGAACGACCAGAAGTGGGACGCGCACGCCGTCGAGACCACCGCCTACGCCCTCCTCGTGTACATCGCCAGGGAGGGCATCGGCATCATCCAGGAGAACATCGTCCGCTTCCTGGCCGTCATGAGGGAGCTGGACGGGGGACTCATCTCGACCCTGGTAAGGCTTCTGCCAGCCTGGGGTGTTACAGGAGGCTCCTGCCAGCCTGGGGTGTTACGGAAGGGATCCACACTCGTGGGCAGTGATTGCAAAACACATACACACTCTAAAGAGGATTTATGTAAGATTCAGGAATATTCAGAGCGTACTAAAGTCTGTTTACACTCGCGCCTCAGTGGTAGTGTTCCTATCCTTGTTCATGACTAATCCTTCCCCGGGTTCGATCCCTGGTGCTGGCAGGCGGCGCACAACTTACCCAGCTGTTAATTTTTGCTCTAGTTAGTTAGATAATCAGTTACTATGGTTGGAGTAAAGCACCACAGCCGTGACAGGTCAAGCCAAAGCCCATAGCTTCTAAGTCGACTCGAGTTAGCCATGGGCGGGTGTCCAGGCCAGCTAGCCTATCATGGGAGAGGTACTTTAAATGATCATTCTTTTAATATGTCTCCCACTCCCTCCGTTTTTTTTCTTCCACACTCCCTCTCTTGCCTCCCCTCACTCACCCCTTCTCTTCCCCTGTCTCTCTCCCCTCCACAGGACAGCGTGGCGGCCATGGAGGCCCTGGTGGAGTACTCGTACCGGGCTCGACTCCGTGACGTGACGGACATGCGCGTCACGCTCGAGCACTCGGCCAACCCCAACTTCACCGTCGACGTCCACCTGGGCAACTCGCTGGACCTGGCCTCCATGAGGTCCTTCGACGTAAGTCGCCGGGAAGGGCTTTGTGGCAGTCTGGTCATGGATAAGTTTATGGGTACACTTATCTGGGGTGTGTATACTCGTATATAGAGTACGTCTGTGTACAGTTAAAAAATACTGGGGATATTTCTATCTCTGTGCAACTGGGGGCAAGTCGAGAACAAATATATTGGTCATAAGTTCTAAATATGTGCCACTGGGACACATGTACATCATTAATTCATATGCTGGGGAAACAGGGGTTCTAGTACGTTGTATGGGTGTGCTGCTGGTGACCATGTGGGTAATGCATTGTATACGTGCAGCTGGAGAACATCTGGGGCCACATCAGCGTGGTGGGCCACGGGTCAGGACAGGCGCTGGTGCAGCTGGACTACAGCTACGGGGTGGACTACGAGCCGCAGCTGGATTACCCACCAGTTCCCGCCTTTGACTTCACCGTGACCTCGAAGTTCTTCGGCAGGAACAACTCGCACCTGCTGGTCACCACCTGCCAGAGGTATGGCCCTGAGACTCGTAGTGGAAGATGATCTTCTCATATCAGAGACAAAGACCTTTTGGTAGATCCTTTTGCAATCTTTTGGAAGTGGTCCTTTTTTTGGGGAGACAAAGACCTTATTTTGGAGGGGTTGAATGATATTTTGTTTGTTACATTCGCCAGGTCTCTGCCAGTGTCATACCTTGTAACAGAGACCTTCTGAGAGATCCTTTTGCAGTGATCAAAACACGGACCTTTTGGGGTAACCTGAGCTATCAGAGAGACAGGCATATTGGGAGATCCTTCCGTAACGTTAGAGAGACGAAGCTTTTGGGAAAACTTTTTTCGTAAGTTTCAGGGAAAGAGACCTTGTGTGTAATCATCAGTGTTTATGAAAGTGCCTATTGTTAAGGAGAGGGACCTTTGAGAGATTGTATCGCACGGGAGCGCATTAACCTAACCTCACAACACTGACGCTCGTTGTGCGGTAAACTGAGAGCACTGCAAGGTTTCACACGATGGATTGATGTGTTCAGGTGGACGGACACTGAGGAATCCCCGACGAGTGGGGTGGCGGTGGTAGAGGTGCACCTCCCGTCCGGATACTACGTGATGCAGGATTACCTCATCGATCTGGTCAACTCCCGCACCATCAGGAACCTCCGCTGGGCCTACAGGACCAACACCCAAGTCAAGTTCTTCTTCAACCACGTGAGTTCTGGCATTCGGACGGTTTTCTCTCTTATTATGTCTTCCAATCCCTCTCTGTCTATCTGTCTTTATTTTGTGTTTTACTATTAATCAGACAAAGCTGGGTGTTCTAGCGCTGTGGTGAGAGTACCAGGACCGGAGCCCGGGCCCGGATGTCCTTATTTTATGCTACACTCCTCCTACAACTTAGTTACCCGAATAGCACTCACCTCTCGACCACACCTCCTACAGGAGATTGCCGGCTGACCAGACCTCTTGCAGGAGAATGACACCACCAGAACTACTTCAGGAGACTGCCACCCAACCAGACCTCTTACAGGAGACTACTACACCGTCAGGGAGGTCTCCTGTAGGAGACCTTCCTGACTAGTTCTCTTTCAGGAAACTGACAACCCACCATACCTGCTACAGGAGACTGCTACCTGATTTAACTTCCTGCGTCAGATCGTCATTACAGGAGTGTGGCTCCTCACCAGACTGACACCCGACCAGAACTCATGCAGAAGACTCCTACCCGACTTAACCTCTTACAGTAGACTGCCAGCCAACTACACCTGCTGTAGGAGCCTGCCTCCTTGACTAAAATATAACTGGGTATACTGTACACGGTGTATCTCACAACTCAGACTGTTCATACATTTTGGGTCGTGTAGGTAAATTCTGAACTACTGTGACCATCCTCACCCACCTCTCTTATTCTTATCTGATACTGCATCACGGGTCAGGAGGGCAGGTCTTCCTGGAGAGAGACACCAAAGGAGCTCGGTTCCCGAGGTGCCTCTCATGATTATTCTAAAATATAGGCATAAACAGGACAGAGTTAATTGGTGTCACTTGCTGGAAAGGACACAGCGCTGTGTACTTTAGTTCAGAGACAAACTGATTTTTTATTAGCATTTAAGGAGACCTACACTGCGCTATAATGAGCACGACGGTACGACTCGAGCATCTCGGTTTGATCGTTGGGTATGAAGTCCCAGCCTTTGACCCGAGCATCAAGTCGGGATAAAAGTTAGGCTACCGTACCCTTGGTCGTACCGTCGTGTTTCTAAGGGTCGTACCGTCCCGCCCAGGGGTTTGACCTTCCCCTGGGCACTTGCCTTCACATCACATGGAGAGCAGACAGTCAGGATCGCAAGGGCTAACACTGTGGTCCTCCCGGCAGCTGGACACCCACGACACCTGCCTGAGCTACGAGGTGGAGCGCTGGTACCCCGTCGCCAACCACTCCCGCTACAACATGGCCAGAGTCTACGACCTCTACCAGCCCGGTGAGTCTCCCTGTTGCTCTGTGGGACAACTACCACACTGGTGGGTCGTCCTGTTCGTCTGGGGGACACGGGGCTTCTGCCAGACAGGCATTGTATGGGAAGTGAGGGACGTCATAGCTTTATCCAGTTAGTCTCACAAGGGATGTAAGGATGCGACTTTACCTCATGTCGAGGAGTGGTTAACATGACCTTTTTTACTTTGTTACGGATATCTTCAGACGTAATGATATATATATATATATATATATATATATATATATATATATATATATATATATATAAGGTTTTTAGCTGTAATTAGTATTGATATGTTAGGTCTGAGGACAGACTGTGTATTAAAGTATGAGGGATAAATGTTAATGCAACAGAAAGTTACACGATGCCAACCTTTATCTGTTCTACAGTCTTGCTTCAGCTGGACGTCCCACACGTTTGTATCAGTCACTCCTGTAACTGCTGAATGATGTATGAAAGAAAATGAGCCAGAGTCACCTGTGAAAAGAGAAAATTGTCCATTCGGTGACCCTAAACCTAAGACATCTTAAAATCTTTTATTACATTTAAAAGTCACATTCATATATAACGTAGTACTAATGCGCCTTTTTCTTTTCCTTTCTCTCCACCTGTCTGTGGCGTGTGGACAGAGCGGTTCAACATGACCATGATGGAGGTGTATCCACTATACGACCTGGACGTGTGTGAGGTGTGCGGTTCCTACCAGGTGAGTAAACCCGTGTCTCCACACCCACCCGGATCCTCTACCCCTCTCCATCGAGGTCTTTATGACCCTGTGTCTTGTTCAAGTTCGTCGTATTTGTTTCTGTTGTCCTGGCCACTACAGCAGGTGTTACACCCTATCACCTGGGTGTGGCTTACCACTTGCACCTGCTACACGCAATAAAGGAACCCTCAGAATGGTCTCTACCGTAGAGGAGTCGAATATACCGTCTCGCCTACGTCCCCACACTGTAGTAGGTTATCCTCCGTCAGCGCCTCCTTCGTTCAGGCGTCCACGTTTTTTATTTCCATGCCCCGTGCTTCGTTAAGGCTGCTGTACTATACCAGCTGAGGTATCTGTGTATTGCTACACCGTAGGGCGTGTTGTTGGCCAGGGTATAATGTCGTGGGTCAGGTCAGCGTCTCTGAGGTGACAATTAAGAGCAGGAGTTTGGGCCTAACATTCATATTTTATGCAGGGGTTGCCTCGTGACACTCTATCATGACATTCCCTCGTGAGAGTGTACGAGAGTCTCGCTCACAAGATCATTGTTCATTACATGTAAAGAATACAAGATTTCAGTGGGTACAGAGCTAGTGGTGGCCACTGTGACAAAAATCATCGTGTACGAGGGGAGAACACCATTTGTACAGCCGTGCAAGTAACAACGTAAGGAAAATTTACGTAATAAGTATCACGTCAGAATTTTTCTTTCAGTGTCGTGCATTTCCCTCCCATCGTCCATACCAGTGATCCGTCTGTAGCAGAAATCCCGTAGCAGCTCAGGTTAGAGCTTACAAAATCCTGAAATCAGCGGGTAGTCCATGAAACACTTTGAAGCACAGAAACAGTAGTGGTGCTGGTCACTCTTCAGTTTAGTCGGTTTTTAATATTAAGTTGGTAAAGTAAAACAAAATGTTTATAGATTCTGTGTAATGTTTACCTCTATAGCCACCTGTAGGGGGTGAATCAGCCTTTCTGTTACCTTCATACACACACACACACACATCCACAATCCTCTTATATATAGGCTGTGGAGGTGAGCAAGGCGTTCCCGTACCACTGTGAGCCCTTCCTCGTCATCATTACCCTGCGGACTCCGAGTTGGTTCGTGGCGTGGGTACCGTAACCCAATCTTTATTTACACTCGGGTTTTACGTCCATACGTCGGACTTGGGGCAAGAACTCTCTCGTGGAGGCATCTTGCACACTACCCTTCCAATCCCTGCCACTGACCAGAGGTCTCAGTACCTCTATAAAATTAGTATGACCCTAAGGTTCTGGTGCGTGGCGGTCCGTCCGTAGGAGAGCGATGCCCCGGCTGGTGACGTTGCTCACTGCAGCGTCCACTCCAGCCGGCGAACCTGTGCTTAGTGATCCATTCCTTTGAATGCGATGCCCAAGCTGGTGATGCGTTCCTTGACCCACCGGTCCAGCTGGCTAGTCTGCTCCTTGGTCAGTTCGTCCTTCCAGCCCCCAACCTGGCCTGCAGGAGACGAGAGTAATGTTAGGGACAACGCTGTCAAGACCAGCACTGTCAAGGGCCAACGATGTCGTCAAGGCTAACGCTCTTAAGGCTAACTCTCGTCAAGGCTGATACTGGCAAGGCCAACACTACCAAAGGCTAGTTCTCCCAAGGCCAACAATGTAAAGACCCCCCAAATAATTACCATCCTCATCAGTTGGACGTCAACTACTGACTGGCTTTCAGAGGGTTGGTTGTTCAGCCGTGCATTGGGACTGTCAACAGCCAGTGGTCATTACGCCCGCCTAAGTCAAGAAGGTATGATCCAACAATCAGGCAAGTCTTGAGCCCCTTCTCCAGGTGGTGAAGATCATGTTCGTGCCATACACTGCACGATATGGCCCCCCGCCCCAGAGGGAGGTGTCAGTTAGCATGCACATCACGACCACTGGCCCCTTGAGAAGGCTAGTCCGTACTGTAGAGGGCGGGACCACTCACCTGGGAGGGTAGCAGGAGGTCGCTCAGGGCCCTACCTTTCCTGTAGAAGCCGCCTTCTTTCTGGAGGATGGTCCTGTAAGTGTAAATGTCGTCTTCATTTTGCCCCTTAAAGACATTATCCCGCATCTTCATCTCTTCGAAGCTTGTGTACTTCTGGACCTGAATTAAGACAGTTGATGTTTAGTGCAATGTGTCATGTATATGTTTATCTATTATTATTATTATTATTATTATTATTATTATTATTATTATTATCACTATTATTATTATTATTATTATTATTATTATTATTATTATTATTATAGTTTTTATGATCACAATTATTATTTTCATGATACTTATTACAAAACTGATAGATAAAAATATAGGATTTTTGTCCATAAGAAATAATGATACACTTGTTTATGGTGTACAGTGCGAGTGAAAAGTCACTTTGGCGAGGCTGTATAATCTTTAGTGGATGAGAAAGAGTACAGTCTTGTTAAGGCACTTCTTACTCCAAAAGGAGTCATCATCTCCCTGCTCCTGATGCAGCGCAGTGTTGAAGCTGCAGGGAGCCAAATAAACAGGGTACTGGGGCTTTACATGATATTTATATTTATCTTTCCTGTGGCCGACATGGCGCAAGACAGGGCCAGTCTTAATGGTAGCCATCTTGTATGAAAAAAAAAGTAAAGAATATGAACGAAGATTCACCATTGCTCCTCAGGTGCCTGTAGACCTGACTCGCACAGGAGGAATGGCTATAAGAAGAAGGGAAAGACAAGGGACCGCAATCAGCTTAGCTGCTTGAGAAAAGGAGGATGCATCGTAACGGTTTATCCTCGTCTGACTCTCCGCCACACACACAAACTGTGGGAAGCAGCATCCAACATGTGTTCTGCAAGCCCAGGCCTCTGGCTGGGGCACCATACTTGTAGAACAGTGAGAGGGACGCGATACCAACGTTGGATGGAAACCGATGGAGGGAGAGGTGTTAGCGGGAGGGTTTGGTGTGGCTGAAAGCTTCTGAACTCTTCATTCCACTCTGGCTAAGACAGGAGTGGAGGAAGAGCTCGCCCAAGTTGTGCGTGCAATACCCGGGCGTGGGGAGACCGTGAAACGTGCAGATATATAATTGCTTTGCTACTCATAGAGTTATTTTGGCACTTGTACAACATCCCCCCCAGCTTTTGGGAAGTCGATTTTGTATGTTCATCGTGTGGAGGATTTCTGGGACAGATCAGAAGGTATGGTTATGCCCAACATACTGAAGTTACTGCAGGGATGACTATTAGTGTTCTGAAATGTAATCGTGGGGAAACATGAGAATTACGGAGAGGAATGGGTCAAAAATTATTTTCCAGAAAGTCTCTCTTCTGCATCATGGTTTATTACTTACGTTCTCCAGCTGCTCCTGGGTCAGGTTGGTGCCGAGGAAGTCGTTCAGTTTCTTCAGCTCAGTCACAATGTCGGCCTTCATGTCCTCGTAGAAGACGAAGTGCATGTTGGGGTGGTCACGCTTCTCCCAGGCCTCCTTCAGGTGCAACCAGTACGGTCCGTACACCACTGGTGGAGGGAAGGACCAGTGTTAGAGTGGGTGACATCACCACCAGCAGGAGGGCCGAGACACCACTGGTGGAGGGAAGGACCGGTGTTAGAGTGGGTGACACCTGCAACAGGAGGGCCCGTACAACACTGGTGGAGGGAAGGGCCTGCGTTAGAGTGGGTGACACCGCCACCAGCATGAGGGCCTGTACACCACTGGTGGAAAGAAGGACCGGTGTTAGAGTGGGTGACATCAGCAGCAGGAGGGCCTGTACACCACTGGTGGAGGGAGGGACCGGTATTAGAGTGGGTGACATCAGGGGGAAACAAGGTGTGGTGCTGACCTTCTCTACACACTCCTGCCATGTAAACAAGGCTTCCCCAGCCTTACCTCCGGTGTATTAACTCATGACTCATGACTCACCGGAATCGTCAACGACGTACTTGACGAGCTCGGCCAGGCTGCCAGAGAAGTTGAAGGTCTTGAGGAGGCGGCACTGGTGGTAAAGGGAGACGGCCATGTCTCGCGGGTTCCTGGCGATGTACACCACCTGCGAGACGAGATGAAAACATGACATGTGCTAAAGCGTCAGTAGAGGTGGTGTATAAACTCATAAAGACTTTCCCCAACGGAAGGTTGACATAACCATATTCCTTTTGTGGAATCTACGGACAGAAGGAGTGATGTGTTGTATTCCATCAGGGAGCTTTATGCCTCGCTTGGCCCTGTCTAGGTACAGCAGATAGTATAAACACAGTACATAATGCTCGTGATCTTGATACAAACAGTGTTGCTCAGAAGGCTGGGGGTGATGGAGCTATACTTGCCTTGGTGTTGTCCAGGAAGTCAGGGTGGAGGAGGGAGAGAGGCAAGTGGGTCTTGATGGTGCGCGGGTCTGGGGTTGCGGCCGTGATCTGCAGGTTGACGCCGTCGGCGGGGTTGCCTCCGGGACACATCTTGATGAACCCCTGCACCAGTGGGTTGTCTGGGGTGATGTCCGGCATCCTCTTTCCGTCCATCAACATATCCATGCTGCAGGAGACACCCGGCACAACACGCACCTCGTATACTGGATGAAGACAGTCTATGGCGGTATATATGCAGAAGCGCCAGTAGGAAAAGGAAACACGGGAATCCTGAGCGCTTTCGTGTATTACCACAACTTCAGAGGACTAGTTGCAGAGAGATTAGATAGATACGGTACAGGGTATGTGTAGAGAACCGAAGGAAACATGCAGTGGGGTCAAGCGACCTTGAATTTACTGAGAGGCGAGGTTGGTATAAGGTCGTGTGTGACCCACCCTTTACCCAACCTTGACGACAACACCTGCATGTTCCTTCCTGTTCTGTATAATAAGTAAGCTGTATTGTATCTATTTTCTTCCTGTAACTAGTCCTCTGAAGATGTGGTAATACACGAAAGCGCTCGGGATTCTCAGATTTCTTTCCTAGCGGTGTTTCTTCATTTACGCGTGCCAAGTCATGTTTCTTGTGAAATTCTGCATATATATCATAGTTCAATTCAGTCATTATATTATGTGTCATAATTCTTACTCGAGGAAGGGGACCTTAGCCAGGAGGGGCATGGCGTCCATGGGGTTGTCCAGGTCGGGGTTGTTCCTCATGGTCCAGACGATCTCCTGACCCCAAGATGAGCCGCAGCGCGCGTAGCTGGACACCACCACGTCGCTGGCCCTCCACTGCAACAAAAGAGGTCTCACCTTAACTCGTTACCATCACCTAAAACATTAGTTCACCCCCTTGAGCAGGACCATGCCATCTTGTTTTTAAGTATCGATGGTCAGGCCTTTTGACTTGACCCATCAAGGGTCGTGCTTAATATTCGTAACGTCGTGTTCAGGTCGTTCTGTCGTGCTCAAGGAAGCGAACTTGTTTCCTCTTCAATTTACTATGATTCACAGGCATCTTAAAAGCAACGGTTGAGCATGAGGAGGTTACCGTGACCCTGGCCGTGAGCAAACCCACCTGGAAGTTATACAGTTTCTCGGCGAAGTTCGTGAAGGCGGCGGGGAGGTACCAGTTGCCGGGGGTGAGGCGCACCAGGCCCTGGTGGAAGCCCACGAAGTCCTTGTCGTGCTGGGTCAGTTCCTCGCCTTCTAAGGGCGTCGCCTTGTGGCCGCTGGGCAGGGGCGCGCCGGTCCTCGACATGTTTGCCAGTGGGTACGGGGCGGTCAAGCTGGTGAGGCGAGAAATGTAATACGGAAGGATAACATTACTGGGTCCACGGTGGAAAAGGGACATTAACTGTTTCGATATATGATACTTCCCTTCCTTGCCTTGTGGCGCGAGGTACCTATAGCCACCACCAGGAAGCCAAGGTCGTCTTCGGGAGCAGTATGATGATAACAGATAATGGGTCCCTCTCATGGGTGGAGCAAAGACCTGTTGCTTAACCGCGAGGTAAAATGGACCGCGATAAGTCTTCACTGAAGATGTAATACAAGGGTTTTGCTCTCGGGACTTAACGTGTGTGATTTTTCCTCGTGGTTATCAAGCAGATTCTTAGATCACGCTTATCGCTGTGATATAACTGCGTGTGGTGAATATATATATATATATATATATATATATATATATATATATATATATATATATATATATATATAATCTCTGTGGAG
>JAYMFT010003487.1:0-17253 GCA_038088735.1 Panulirus argus | reverse complement strand
CTAGCTGTCATGTGTAATGCACCGAAACCACAGCTCCCTATCCACATCCAGGCCCCACAGACCTTTCCGTGGTTTACATGTTCACATGTATATCAGTATAAAAGATTTTATCATTGCGCGCCTGAGAGTCGAACCCTGCCTATCGAGAATATGGTTCCAGAGAGCTAGGTTTTGTCTTGTTCCATAGGTGGGTCCAGCGGTACGCTGAACCCTTGATTTTCTTGGTTGCCTGTGTTCAACTCTTGGGAGCAAACTTTATGGCAAAATTGTTAGATCTGATTTACCCGTGAACGTTACAGGTTCTGATATACAGACGTAACCGAGATGCCCGTGGGTCGATATGCAGCGTCCTTGGGCATAAAGTTGTCACCAATTTTTTATTGACATCTCAACTGTTTTCTTTGTGATATCCACCATGAAAGCAAGGTGTTGAAGCTGTTCATTATCGTCAATTCAGGCACAACCTTTCTATTCGTAATCCACGAACAACTTTATTTCACCACACTGTTCATACAATCATTTCGGTTCAACCAGCGAACAAATGTCGTACGGAAGCCCGCGGAAGGATCCTTCAGATGGGTAGCTGAACTGCCTCGTATGAGGCCTCTTGCTCGTGTAAAATTGTTATTATAACTACATTCATCACATTATCCGTCTTCTGTGGTTTGCTACACAGCGCCCCATGCTGCAAAAGGGAATGCAGATTGCAAAACTCATCGATTGGATTCACAGGTAACAATGTTTACTTAAACTTTGTGGCAACTCCAGCTTCCCAAAACCCGTCATTCGTGGTGCTTTGTCATTCAGTACCTGAATTTTTCAAGAGCTCCCAGCAAACTGCTGAACACGCCATCGCCTGTTGTTATACCTTTCATCGGAACTATTTCCACAAGCACTTGCATTACTTAGTTATTCTGGTAAATATCTTGGAGGAAAATTGCCAACTACTACATTAAGATATTTTTGTACTTACAGTTTCTGCATCCGAAAATACAACACTGGACTCGACTTCGTCTTCGAGTTGACCGTGGAGGTTCGCTGATAAATCAATGAATCTCCCAGCGACTGCGTTTTCTTGAGAGCCTTATACATACCATAGCTTACTGTTTATTCGGACATGTTACAATTGTAGTCTTAACAAAAGCGTTCCTTCGTAAAGTCAACTTCCGGAAAGGGTTTCATTGACAAGCATTTCGTTAGTGATCATGTTGTTTGCCTTAACTGCAGTCTCTCTTAACGAATATTTAGTAAACACAGTCTGATGCTTTCGCTATGATGGCTGTAACTCAGCAGCTCCGGTCACACGTAACTCCCCATTATGTTTTATCATAATTCACGTTGGCCACAGCTGCCTGTTGTGCACAAATCAAACATGGCTTTCCAGTCATATTTATAAAGAAATACGGATCTCTAATATTCTCATTTGTCCATCTTCATTGATAGCATAATCGAGGGGCCTTATTACTGCGTTGAGAAAATCCGTTTGACGTCATAAATAACAATTAACACGGCTTCAGATATATACGAGAGAGGCAGCCTAGTTAGTGCCAGCTACAAACGCACGGCTGTTAGGGTCTGTGAAACTGGCTGCGTTCGGTAACAGCCTGCGGATGCTGCTGATCCAGCAGGATCTCATGGTGGGCAGAGTACTGAGAAGGCGCAAATATGTGTATCTCTTCATTTTTATAATTCATTTTCTGTTAAAGAACATCACTCCTTGTCGACACAATCCTTGGGAAAGGTCTGTCTCTCTAAGAATATGCCACTCAAGGGTTATGTGTTTCTCGTTCATGCACACGAACACACAAGGGATATACTTGTGTGAAAGGCGCAACTTAAAGGCTACAGGAGAGGGCTGCATGAGGCGCCAGTGGTCTGCGGACCGGACGAATGAGTGTGGCAGGGCCGCATCCGGGCCCGGGCTGTATATCTGACGTCCTTGATGTATATCATTTATATGTATGGCTCGACTGAAGCATATTTACATTAGACCCACTTGACACCTCCGTCGTAAACAGTGGGGAATTACATTTCAGGCGTGCGTATTGAAGCCGTGTGAGGTTTATTCGCAAATACGGGCCATGCACGCGGTACTGTCTAGACGACACTGAATGAGAGTGTTAGAGCAGTGAACAGCAAAGTAGTTAAGTGGCGTCAGTGAGAAGTGAACAGTGGTGAAGACAAGCGAGTGATGTACTAAGAACGTGAAGAGTGTGTGTGCGGATCTCATAGAGTATTGCCTCAGCCACACAACGGGATACAGCGCTGAGCTTCAGCTCACCCGGGACCATTCTGCAAGTGCAATCTGATATATATATATATATATATATATATATATATATATATATATATATATATATATATATATGTAATACATGAACACGCACTTTCGTTGAACATAACAGCAGTAATTCGAGCCATTATTATTTGTTGGGAGCTAGGAACACGAACGACTAGGCTCCATACCCTATCCGTTAGCATGGTTAGCTCCCACACAAATGGTAGTGGTTCGAATCCCTGCTGTTGCATGGCATCATATGATATCTATGTAGCCTAAGTCAGGTACCCACTTTCTCCACCAGCCCCCAGCGGAGGATGAACAGCTGGGTGGACTGTGGAACCAACTGCTGCGACCAGGATTCGAACTTATGCAGTCATGAAATCAAATACTGAGATATCCCGAGGTATTCTGGTTAACTTAACATACAGTTATCATCAGAGGCTTCTTAGCTTTTACCATCGTTATTGAGATAAAAGATTGGTCTGTGATAGGAAGGAATGACAGTTGCTAAGAAAGAATGCATGATTAATCTACACACTTTATTGTCTCAATATATACAATAAACAACATGTCATGTAAACACCTGCTTACTCCCTGTATGCTAGGCTGTCGGCATCTGGACACGGTGGCCGGCCGGCGTCAGGGGCACGGCGCAGGCGGCGGCTGACTAACGGAGCTGCGACAACAGCCCCTCCTCGTCTTGCCGCCAGCCAGCCAGCAGCACAGTTTAAGGTTAGATCAGTGGTTATAAGTGCACCACACTGGTGTATGTCTTTGGCGTATCTCGTTTGATACTATTTTGAATGAAACGCCTGTATATTGCCACTGATGGTGGTTGTTATTCATCACCAGATGAATGACATCAAGCTGTGAACAATTGTACTTTGACCTGACGACAGAGAAAGTCCGACTATAGTGAACAGTGGGATTGTATGTTTTCATTCTTCAGAGACAGATTGTCGGGTTGAGTAGCATTTGGTCGCATCAGGAGGAAAATACGTAACATTAGCATGATAGAGTATTGGTTTTCATCGACAGCCATGTGGAATGATAAATGATTTTACGAGTGATGTGTTGCACTGACTGCAAAGAACCTTTTTCTCGGAGCCTAAAGGTAATGTATTACATCTTTGGTCGCATTAGGAGGTTCGTATGTTGAACAAAATCTTCTTAAAGTTCTTGTTCCAGGGGTAAATGAACACGAGTGAACACAGCCAACACCAGCACACCAGATAAACAAGTAAACTGAAACACAGACAACAATTGATGCAGTATACAGGCAGCCGACTTTGTGACTCATTCTTGTTTTGTAATGGTGAAATACGTGCGTCGACTTTCTCGACCATCGACTTATGACATCACTTTGGTTCACAACAACATCCAGTGTTAACAACTCTTACACAAGTGCTTGACGTTATCCAGCAGGGGTCGTGACCGACGTCACTGCTCGACAGTGACATTGTTGCAAAACTTGACACTTGACACACTGACACCTTTGTAACTTGTGACACAGTCCTTCCGCCGTTCAGTCACACCTTTCGGTCGGAGTTAGACATCTGGCGCAGGACTCCCTGGGGACGAGGAAGTTGCGAAGATTCGATCTAAGTGGTATAAACATCGAGCGAATCTAACCGGTCTAAAAATCCATTCTTACGGATGACACCATCAGGTGGACTAGAACACGTCGCAGGGGACTTGATTGTACTTTAGAGAACGTGACACAGACTTCGTTTTGGAGGGCAGCAGCTTCAGCTGGACTTGAACATATCACAGAGGACCCTCTCTATCGGGGTGTTGCCAACTGTCTGCTTGAAGAATATCTCCTGGACCGCCGTGGCCGAGATGTGGCCCAGCGCCGGGAGGAGGAGCAGCAGCTTGCCGGCCCGCACGCGACCCCCTGCCCCACACACCTTGCTGGCCAGGTACTGTGGAGACAACGCCAGGTTACTGGATAGTATGCCACGTCCTCCTGAACACACACACAAACACCCACCCACCCACACACACACACACACACACACACACACACACACACACACACACATACACACACACCACTAAGGTGAGCAAATGTGTCCACGGGCCAAACATTACAGACCCATGAGTGCGGATGACGTTACCTATAGAAGGAGAAGGGAAGTAACAGCAGTTCTCTCATGGTAGACCGTAACTTGAAAGCCACCTAACAAGGTCATGTAACAAAGTCACAGTCATGGAGCAAAAGGTCACAGTCAAGTCACGACAGATGATGGCCACTGAACGGTAGGACATGGCCAGATTGTAAAGTCATAAAACTAAACCATGGCCTTATATTAGGTCAAGTTAACGTAACATCACGTCATGCAATAACAGGTCATAGAGGTCAAAAGGTCATGACATTATTACGGACTAGAATGGGTAGCTAGGTGACGGCCTGGTAACAAGAGGTGACGGTGTGATAACAAGAAGTGATGGCATGGTAACAAAAGGTGACGCTGTGGTATGTGGAACAAGAGCTGACGGTGTGGTACAAAAGAGTGACGGTGTGGTAATAAGAGGTGACGGTGTGATAACAAGAAGTGACGGTCTGGTAACAAGAGGTGACGGCGTGGTAACAAGAGGTGACGGTGTGGTAACAAGAGGTGACGGTCTGGTAACAAGAGGTGACGGTGTGGTAACAAGGGGTGATAGTGTGGTAACAAGAGGTGACGGTGTGGTAACAAGAGGTGACGGTGTAGTAACAAGAAGTGACGGTCTGGGAAAAAAAGGAGACTGTGTGTTAACAAGAAGTGACGGTCTGGTAACAAGAGGTGACAGTGTGGTAACAAGAAGTGACGGTCTGGTAATAAGAGTTGACGGTGTGGTAACAAGAGTTGACGGTGTGGTAACAAGAGGTAACAGTCTGGTAAGAAGAGGTGACGGTGTGGTAAGAAGAGGTGATGGTGTGGTAACAAGAAGTGACGGTCTGGTAAGAAGAAGTGACGGCCTGGTAACAAGAGGTGACGGTGTGGTAACAAGAAGTGACGGTCTGGTAACAAGAGGTGATGGTGTGGTAACAAGAAGTGACGGTGTGGTAACAAGAAGTGACGGTCTGGTAGAAAGAGGTGACGGTGTGGTAACAAGAAATGACGGTCTGGTAACAAGAGGTGATGGTGTAGAAACAAGAAGTGACGGTCTGTTAACAAGAAGTGACGGTCTGGTAACAAGAGGTGGCGGTGTGGTAACAAGAAGTGACGGTGTGGTAACAAGAAGTGACGGTGTGGTAACAAGAGGTGACGGTGTGGTAACAAGAAGTGACGATCTGGTAATAAGAGGTGACGGTGTGGTAACAAGAGGTGACGGTCTGGTAATAAGAGGTAACGGTGTGGTAATAAGAATTGACGGTCTGATAATAAGAGGTGACGGTGTGGTAACAAGAGGTGACGGTGTGGTAACAAGAAGTGGCGGACTGGTAACAAGAAGTGATGGTCTGTTAACAAGAGGTGACAGTATGGTAACAAGAAGTGACGGACTGGTAACAAGAAGTGACGGTCTGGTAACAAGAGGCGACGGTCTGGTAACAAGAAGTGACGGACTGGTAATAAGAAGTGACGGACTGGTAACAAGAAGTGACGGTCTGGTAACAAGAGTTGACGGTGTGGTAACAAGAAGTGACTGACTGGTAACAAGAAGTGACGGTGTGATAACAAGAGGTGACGGTGTGGTTACAAGAGGTGACGGTGTGGTAACAAGAGGTGACGGTGTGGTAACAAGAGGTGACGGTGTGGTAACAAGAAATGACGGTCTGGTAACAAGAGGTGATGGTGTGGTAACAAGAGGTGACGGTCTGGTAACAAGAAGTGATGGTCTGGTAACAAGAGGTGACGGTGTGGTAACAAGAAGTGACGGACTGGTAACAAGAAGTGACGGTCTGGTAACAATAGGTGACGGTGTGGTAACAAGAAGTGACGGTCTGGTAACAAGAAGTGACGTTCTGGTAACAAGAGGTGACGGTGTGGTAACAAGAAGTGACGGACTGGTAACAAGAAGTGACGGTCTGGTATCAAGAAGTGACGGTGTGGTAACAAGAATTGACGGTCTGGTAACAAGAGGTGACGGTGTGGTAACAAGAAGTGACGGTGTGGTAACAAGAGGTGACAGTGTGGTAACAAGAAGTGACGGTGTGGTAACTAGAAATGACGGTCTGTTAACAAGAAGTGACGGTGTGGTAACAAGAGGTGACGGTGTGGTAATAAGAAGTGACGGTCTGGTAACAAGAGGTGACGGTGTGGTAACAAGTGGTGACGGTCTGGTAATAAGAGGTGACGGTGTGGTAACAAGAGGTGACGGTGTGGTAACAAGAAGTGACGGTCTGGTAATAAGAGGTGACGGTGTGGTAACAAGAGGTGACCGTGTGGTAACAAGAAGTGACGGACTGGTAACAAGAGGTGACGGTCTGGTTACAAGAGGTGATGGTGTGGTAACAAGAAGTGACGGACTGGTGACAAGAAGTGACGGTGTCGTAACAAGAGGTGACGGTGTGGTAACAAAAAGTGACGGACTGGTAAGAAGTGACGGTCTGGTAACAAGAGGTGACGGTCTGGTAACAAAAAGTGACGGACTGGTAACAAGAAGTGACGGTCTGATAACAAGAAGTGACGATCCGGTAGCAAGAGGTGGCGGTGTGGTAACAAGAAGTGACGGACTGGTAACAAGAAGTGACGGTGTGGTAACAAGAGGTGACGGTGTGGTAACAAGTAGTGACGGTGTGGTAACAAGAAGTGACGGTGTGGTAACAAGAAGTGACGGTGTGGTAACAAGAGGCGATGGTGTGGTAACAAGAAGTGACGGTGGGGTAACAAGAATTGACGGTCTGGTAACAAGAGGTCATGGTGTCGTAACAAGAAGTAACGGTCTGGTAACAAGAGGAGACGGTGTGGTAACAAGAGGTGACAGTGTGGTAACAAAAAGTGACGGACTGGTAATAAGAGGTGATGGTGTGGTAACAAGAAGTTACGGTCTGGTAACAAAAAGTGACGGACTGGTAACAAGAAGTTACGGTGTGGTAACAAGAGGTGGCGGTCAGGTAACAAGAGGTGACGGTGTAGTAACAAGAGGTGACGGTGTGGTAACAAGAAGTGACGGTGTCGTAACAAGAAGTGACGGTCTGGTAACAAGAAGTGACGGTGTGGTAACAAGAGGTGACGGTCTGGTAACAAGAAGTGACGGTGTGGTAACAAGAGGTGACGGTCTGGTAACAAGAGGTGACGGTGTGGTAACAAGAAGTGACGGTGTGGTAACAAGAGGTGACGGTCTGTTAACAAGAGGTGACGGTGTGGTAACAAGAGGTGACGGTGTGGTAACAAGAAGTGACGGTCTGGTAACAAAAAGTGACGGTGTGGTAACAAGAAGTGACAGTCTGGTAAAAAAAGGTGACTGTGTGGTAACAAGAAGTGACGGTCTGGTAACAAGAGGTGACGGTGTGGTAACAAGAAGTGACGGTCTGGTAATAAGAGGTGACGGTATAGTAACAAGAGGTGACGGTCTGGCAACAAGAGGTGACGGTATTGTAACAAGAGGTGATGGTGTGGTAACAAGAAGTGACGGTCTGGTAACAAGAAGTGACGGTGTGGTAACAAGAGGTGACGGTGTAGTAACAAGAAGTGACGGTCTGGTAAAAAAGGTGACTGTGTGGTAACAAGAAGTGACGGTCTGGTAACAAAAGGTGACGGTCTGGTTAAAAAAAGTGACGGTCTGGTAACAAGAAGTCAGTGACGGTCTGGTAACAAGAGGCGATGATCTGGTAACAAGATGTGACGGCCTGGTAACAAGAAGTGACGGTCTAGTAACAAGGGATGACGACCTGGTAACAAGAGATGGCTGCCTGGTAAAGGGTGGTGACGACCTGGTAACAACAAGTGACAGTCTCGTAACAACAGATGGTAGTCTGGTAACAGAAGGTGACGGTCTGGTAAGAAAAGGTGACAGCCTGGTAACAGGATGTTACTCACCTCATGTAGCATTAGTTGTGTCTGGTCCTGTAACACCTCCACGCCGTAGCCGTCACGCAGCCCCCGCGCCTCTGTAACACAATGGTAACGTCACAGTAACATCACGAGGCTAACACTCGTACAGTCTTAGCAATAATACAACAATCTTAAGTGTGTCTGAGTTACGCTAATAACAGCATCCATATTAAAGTAACACTCTGTTACAGCACTCGTGTTAAAATAACACCGTGTAACAGTACATGTGTTAAAGTAACAGCACGCGTGTTAAAGTAACACCATGCAATAATAAACGAGTTAAAGAAAAGACCTGTAACAGCACAGGTATAAAAGTAACACCATGTAACAGCACACCTGTTAAAGTAACACCCAATAACAACACACGTGTTAAAGAAATGCCCTGTAACCGCACAGGTGTTAAAGTAACACTCTGTTATAGTACGCGTATAAACGTAAACCCTGTGACAGTACACGGGTTAACATAACAATCCTAACGGAATTAAAGTAACAGTGTAACAGTACACGAATTGAAATAACACCCTGTGACAGGACATGATTTAAAGTAACACTATAACTAAACGTATTAAGGTAACACCCTGTAGCAGCACACTTGCTACAGTAACCCCTTGTAACTACACCTGTTCAAGTAGCAGCCTTTGACAGCACACTTTTTGAAGTAACACCCTGCAACGGCACACGTTTTAAAGTAACTGTAACAGCATACGATTTAGATTATCACCATGGAATAGTACAAGTGTTAAACTAACCCGCTGTAACAGCACTTTTGTTAAAGTAACACCAAGTGACAGTATATGTGTTAAAGTAAAACCCTGTAACAGCAAACTTGTTAAAGTAACAACGTGTGATATTAACATTATTTAAGTCACACCCTGTAACTGCACGTATTTATGTAACACTAAGACAGTGCTAAGTGTTGAAATAAGACCATGGACCAGCACGCGTGTTGAAGTAACACCATGTAACAGCACTGTAGTATCTCATTACGATGCTGGAAGTAACAGTAGCCCTTAAGTGGGTGTTGCAACTAGCAGGAGCAGTTAGTTTGCATAAGTGACAGTAGCGACATCACTAAAGATATACAAAATAGCAGTAGCGCCCGAGTTGGTGTTATAAGTAGCACTAACCCTTAAGTAGATGTTGCAAATAGCACTAACCCTCAAGGAGATGTTGCAAGTGGCACTAACCATTAAGTAGATGTTGCAAGTAGCACTAACCCTTAAGTAGATGTTGCAAGTAGCACTAACCCTCAAGCAGATGTTGCAAGTGGCACTAACCCTTAGATAGATGTTGCAAGTAGCACTAATCCTTAAGTAGATGTTGCAAGTAGCACTAACCCTCAAGCAGATGCTGCAAGTGGCACTAACCCTAAGTAGATGTTGCAAGTAGCACTAACCCTTAAGTAGATGTTACAAGTAGCATTTACCCTTAAGTCGATGTTGCAAGTGGCACTAACTCTTAAGTAGATGATGCAAGTAGCACTAACTCCTAAGCAGATGTTGCAAGTAGCATTTACCCTTAAGTCGATGTTGCAAGTGACACTAACCCTTACGTAGATGCTGCAAGTAGCACTAAAGTAGCACTAACCCTTAAGTGGATGTTGCAAGTGGCACTAACCCTCAAGTAGATGTTGCAAATAGCACTAACCTTTAAGTAGATGTTGCAGGTAGCACTAATCCTCAAGCAGATGTTGCAAGTGGCACTAACCCTTAAGCAGATGTTGCAAGTAGCACTAACCCTTAAGTAGATGTTGCAAGTAGCATTTACCCTTAAGTCGATGTTGCAAGTATCAGTAACCTTTAATTACACGTTACAAACAGGAATAACCCTTAAGTAGATGTTGCAAGTAGCAGTAACTCAGTTAAATAAGACATGGAGCAGCAACCCTAAAATAGGTATTTTAAGTAGTATTAACCCTTAGAATGTTGTCACAAGTAGCAGTAACGCTGTAGTAGATGTTAAAAGAAGCAGTAACCCTTAAGTAGATGTTACAAGTAGCACCAGTCCTTGAGTAGATGCTAAAAGTAGCAGTAATCCTTGGGTGGAAGTAAGCAGCAGTAGCCCTTAAGTAGCTCTTACAAATAGTACCTTCTCATGTCTTTCCCAATAACTATGACTTGGCTCATTTCAAAAGACACGTTTTTCACTTTCTCAAAAATTTGTAAATACTTTCCCTGTCTGTTTTTCCCAATTTCTCAACTCTCTCTATATTTCAATTAGGGCCCGGTCTTGATGTGGACTTTGTCCGTGACTGGAGCCTTCAACATAAAAAAAAAAAAAAAGTTACAAGTAGGTGTGATCCTTAAGCAGATGTGACAAGTAGCAGTATCAGCGTTACTTTCCTGGAGAAGAGGCAGCCGCAGTACCGCTCAGCAGGAGCACTCAAGGAGCTCTGGAGATTATTAGTAACACTTACCAAGATTTCTAAAGTAGCAGTAACACTTAGATGAGAAAGCAGCAGTAGCATTACCAAAACGACGGAAAATGAAAGTGGCATTGTGAGGTACAGGATCATCCAACGGAAATATAAATGGAGCAGCAGCGGTGATGTTGACGTTAAAGTGACGTTTACCAAGACAGCACAACCTACAGTGACTTTCACCAAGACACTATAAGCAACAGTGACGCTATATTCCTGAAGTTCCGGTGACACTCACCAAGGCACCAAAAGTTGCAGTGATATGAAGACACCAGGAGATGCTATGATATCAAGGCACCAAAGGTTGCAGTGACATTAACGCACCAGACGTTGCAGTGACGCTTTCCAAGACATTAATAGTTACAGTGACACTAAGACAATGCAGGTGCAGTGACGCTTACCAGGAAACCAGATGTTGCAGTGAATCTCATCGAGTTGCTAACGAACACTGACGTTCAGCGAGACACTGAAAGTTGCAGTGTCTCGCACTAAGACACTGAAAGATACTGAAAATCAGCAGTAAATGGTGTAGTGACACACCTTGGCACCAGAGGCTTCAGTAACACTTACCAAGACAGTGAAAGACAGTGACAGTCACCAAGATAGTGAAAGCTGCAGTGACAGACAGTCACTCAGTCGCCAGAAGTTGCGGTGACGGTCACCAAGACGTTAAAAGTTGCCGAAATGTTCACCAGGTGGCAGCACTGCTCACCAAGACAGACAAAGACGCAAAAGCAATCCCGGAGATGGTCTGTCTTCAGTGCCACTCACGGAAACAATCAGAGGAGCAGTGACCAAGAGACTCACCAGGGCACCGTGCTGGGGGACAGTGGCAGTGCCAGTCACCAGCAGCACAGGACACTCACCAGGTCGGAATAAGATGAGGGCCTTAAGGCAGGCGTATTCGGTGTGGTCGACCCTGAGGGCGTGGAGTCTGGTGATGACATCGCGCATGGCTTCGATCTCCCGGGCCAGGGCGGCCTCGTGCTCGGCCGAGACCCCCGCCCCTCTCACCAGGTTCCCTGTATGGGTAGAGACAGTCCATCGTTAGGCTTCGGAGCAGGGCGCTGGTGGCTTCAAGTGTATCTAAGGGGGTTTAAATTTCAGCCTCCAGCTGAGAGGAGTAGTTGGGAGGTTCCTGTTGGCTGTGAGGTTTTGTAGGTGCACAGCGTGTAAGGAGATGAGCTGCAGGCCCCTGATCTGTGTGAGGATGTAAGAGGTTGGGGGTTCCTAGGATGTGTGAAGGATGTCGAAAGTTTTCTGAAGGTTCCCAGTGAGTGCGGAGGGTGAATAACGTTTGTTAGAGGTTCCTGGTGAGTGTGTAAGATGTGGAAGATTATATTTAAACTCTAAGCAAACTTGGGATACGTAGCTCAAGGCTACCGACAGGTGTGGAGGCTATAGCAGATCAATGCAGACTCATGCTCAGTGGAGAGGGTTAGCTGATGGCTCTGGGAAGTGAGAGGAGTGTACAAGAGCCACGGGTTCCCGGCAGATGTGCAGGGCGAAGATGTTAGCTTTAAGTCTGCAGCAAGTGTGATGCGAGGGTCGGTTGTATATTACGGCAAGTTTGGTGTAATCCATCTTAACTGCAGGCCCCTGGCAAGTGTAGAGGGATACATCAACAGGCAGTAATAATACCAAACAAAGTTACAACAAGCATTACTCTACTCAAACTATTATTGTTAATCTGATTTGTGCTGGACGAATTAAAGTACCACACTTTCTGCTCTCCTGTCGGTGGTGTACAGACCCCACTCCAGCATTAGTCCTGTGCTCAACACTTATTCCATTATCAAGTCTCTCTCGAAATCTCATCGTCTTACCAAGCCTCATACAACTTACCTGGGCTCTCCTGTACACCTGACCCATTACCATAACTACCTAAGACACGTGAACCATTATCAGGCCTTCTCCAGAACACCTGACACATCACCAGGTCTCCCAGACCACTTGACACATCACCAGGTCTACCTAGGGCGCTCAATACATCACCAATCATCCCCTGAGCACTTCACCATCACCAGGTCTGCCCAGACCACAGAAAACTTGACAGTAAGGCCACCCAACTCCCCCACCCACCCACCCACCCATCCTAGACTGACACAAGTTGCTTCACTAGTGAACATGCGCCGCGTGTGGGCGCCCAAGACAAAAAAAATGGGACGTGGTGTCGTTAATTCTGACCTTCATCGAGGGGTAGCGACCACTGGGCGGCGGCCACGACGAAGAGTTCGCTCCAAGATTCCTCCAGCAGGATGGCCTGGTCCCGGAACGGCAACTGCAACATAACACACTTGTCAGATGTCGTGACTCGTATCATGATAACGCTGTGATTGTGACACACTGTAACTAGGGACATTTGGACGGTAACGAGGGCTGGAAAAACTATTAGTAAACCTGTTACGTTACCATCACCTTACTAGAGGCAGCAACTCCCTGGCAATCTTAATATTTCCTTCGTTTTTGGACGCCATTACACTACAGACTTTAAAAAATGACATAGATGATCACAGTTAACAGGTATAAACGCTCCGTAGCTCAGCTGTTCGCTGATGTAGTTAAATACTACACTGGACACATCTGGGAAGCCTAAATCCAATGCAACATGCAGGTACAAAGGGTGGAGTCTCGATGTTCCTTGTGGATTTGGTGTGTGTGTGTGTTTGTGTTGAGGGGACACGTCTGGTGTGGTGTGGCCGGCTCGTCATGAAGGTTGGGCGAGGCAGCGCCTACCCAGCTGGAGGGCAGTGTTGGGCCAAAGTGCTTCTGTCCCTCCAGTTCATTACGCTAGACGTAAGGAAAGACCAGATGACAGTATGGCAGGCTGACCGTACACAATCAGTGAACAACAGATATATTTTGCCTTCCGTGTCTTCCTATCACTACAGAGTTTCTTTCGTTTATATAAGATCGTAACGATGACTTTGTATACTTTTGGGTTTACGTTGCAGCTGAGCTGTGCTGCAGGTACGGAGGTGCAGAGAAGTGATCCCCTGACGCCATCAGTTTCCTTCATACACAGATGTTTACATAACACGTTATGTGGGAAATGAGACAAATCATTTTTTAATTGCCTTTTGGACAGAATCCTAAAGAGATAGGCGCTGTACCGTGCGACACGCACACCCAACACACTGGTCTTATTCAGCAGTAACGCGATACACTGTAAAATTTCCTTTTAAGTGAAACACACACACACACACACACACACACACACATATATATATATATATATATATATATATATATGTTGATATGGTTTACGCTAGGTGAGTAGCCCGCCTACTTTCCGTTTTCCCTTTTATTTCCTTTTCTAATCTTTTAGATTTTTTCGCTCATTCTTTCCAGCTTGCTCCTTAGGAGTCCTGACTTTCCGGTTTTCTGCCAAGGTTCTGAGGAGCTTCATTATCGCACGGTCCCATTCGGGACACCGCCACCACTTTTGTCGAGAAACAGCTCGAATTACAGGACCTACAGCCATGCCCAGGGTATCCTGCGGCATAAATCACAAACTTTAACAACTGGCAAAGTCATGATCGTGGCATTTGATACCTCTCCCTCATGCAGAAGCTTCACGAGGCCCGGAAGCCATGCAACTCTCTTACAGGATGCTTGCTTCACCTTCTGCACCTATACCAGCACCGAGGGACTCCTGCCAAACTTGCCTTTGTCACTACACAGTGCCCTACTCAACCTCACCTACGTACCATGATCATGCACCACGTGCATCAGCTCACCTCCTCTAAACTGAACACCGTTACACTACTCTGTCAGTTTTGACTCTACAAAGTCTTAGTGATGAATAAGTTCTCTAGGAAACACAGGAACCTAAAATTGCGACCCATATTGCCAGACAAGATACAAGCATCATGATTCTGAGATATCAGGGTGAAGTGAGGATGGCCACAGAAATGCAAAACTCAGACAAAGGCTAGGGGAGGAAATTTGTCGAATCCGTTACCTGAAGATGTGACGAAGAGATGATTATTGACAGTGTTCTTACAATACCCTCTCATCGACCTGGTGAATGAGAATGCTCCCTTCAGTCACCTAGGCCAGGAGGGCAGTGGTTGTTGGCAAGGACAAAAGCCAAGTCACAGCTTTGAAGGAAAGGAAAGTTTCTAGAGAAGCTGTACGTCCCAGCCTGCTTCCCCTACAAGGTGGAACGTTGCATCGGAGAATCACGTTTCTGCGGGATATGCCAACGGTGGGAGAGGACATCCCGGCGGTGTGGCCATCCAGCCAAATCTGTTTTTCTGGAATGGGAGTCAGTTGTGGTGGGAACCACAGCGCCAGCTCACCGCTGTGTCCTAAGAGGCCCGGATTTAAACGTCGACATCACCGCCGAGAGACGTAGGCGCATTTAGCAAACGGCATCAACACCAGCCAGCTGTAGGGAGGAACACTATCCAGCGCACGATCGATGGAAACGAAGCGTACAAAACAGAGCGCCGAGATCCGTCGCGGACGCGACGAACACATACTCACAGAAAGACACCATAAATACACAGACTACAGACATACCCAAGACAGCAACACAAACCTGGAAGACATCCGATTCCCGCAGATCCTCTAAATCCATACAGAAACACGGCTTGTTTTCCACAACAGAAAAGTGAGATTTCTTTCAGGTTATCTTGACTAAATTTTCCTAAGCCAACACACATCATCACTATACAAACGCCCTATTTATGTCGGATGACATATATAAGAAATAAATAAAGACAAACTACTACAACAATTTAAAAAACCTATACCATTATATCTTTGCCCTGTATACCAGTCGTCTGTTTCTGCAGTGTACCAACCATTCCTCTCCCATCGTCTCTCTCCTATGAATCAACCCGACTATCGTCAGGGAGGAGTGCTCGGGCTGGAGCGCCGAGGCGGCGGTGCGCTATCTGCCTGTCCCGTCAGTAGGGAGGTCTGTGTTGCATCGCAGTTATCGAGTTGACGTAGGTATGTAAGTACACATGATTGGTACAGCGCCACAGCTGCTCCAAGATGAAAGAGGAACTTATTTCTCTGCTTGAAGGCCAGCCCGGCGGGCGCCACTGACCGCACACACACACACACACACAGTGAGTGACAGTCATCACGTTTTGAGAATGTGTCAAGGAAGCAGGGGTCACCAGCCACGTACGGGAGGGTCACAGTGATGACATCTAAGGAAAGGAAACGAACGTCGCCGTGCGCGCTACCAGGAACAGCAACCCACCTGCATGAATGACGGAATGGAACAGAAGTAGCAGTAACAGTAGCCCACCTGCATGAAGGAGGGGATGGAGCGGGCCCACTTGACGCCCAGGAACAGGAGCTTGGCCGCGTTCTCGTAGACGCTGTCTGTGTGGGTGATGACCAGAGAGCTTGCGTCTACGTTGATGGGAGGGGCGACGCCCAGGGCGGCGCTGGTGGGCGTGACGGGGCTGCCGGGGGACGAGGTGGGCGTGCTCGAGGGGCTGACGGTCGGGGATGTGGGCGCCGCCGCCGCTGACGTGGGCGGCGAGGTCGGTGCTTTAACTGCGGGGGACAAGGTACTGGCATGGTGGGCGTAGTACAGGTAGTGTGGGAACTTACTTATGGTACCAAAAAAAATGATCTCAATAATAGTAAATAAAATAATCTTGGAAACTAGATCACGTTAATAATTATAGTAACCAGAATTATTTAGGTAAAAGTGATCAAGTTGATAACAGTAACCAAAATAGTCGTAGTAAGATTATGCTATAATAATAACTAAGATAATCTTAGCAAAAAAGATTACTTTAACGATAATAACCAAAATAATATCATTATAAAATCACCTTAGAAACAATAACCAAAATAATCTTAGTAAAGAAATCATGTAAAAAATAGTAACCAATTAATCTTAGTAAAAAAATCATGTTGATTATAGGAACCAAAATACTCATTAAAGATGTCACTGATGATAGAAAATAATCCTGAAAAGTTATTTTTGTTAATGTGACAATTTGCATAAAGAAAATAGTTTCGACTTCCATAACTGGGTAATTATTAGACGTCCACACACTGGCTCAACTGACATCATTATTGGACACCAACACCGCGGTTATCATTATCGGCCACCAACACCAGTCATCATTATCGGCCACCAACACCAGTCATCATTATCGGCCACCAACACCAGTCATCATTATCGGCCACCAAAAACAGTCACCAATATCGGCCACCAACAACACAGTCATCAGGGTGGAACACAAGAGGCGGAGGTCATCGACATGTCAGGACGTTACAATACCACGTAATATGATACAGGAAAACATGAAGTGAATAAAGAAAATAGGAATAATTGGTAAGAAGATTGTGACAAGGGAGCGGGTGTCGCCGCCCTGCCCTGTATATATATATATATATATATATATATATATATATATATATATATAATTATATATATATATATATTAGTAAGGCCAAAGTGATGTGCGTGATCTAGTATTTCCTGATAACCGTGAAGAAAAATGAAACACGAGAAGTCCCAAGTGCACTCTCGTGTAATTTCATCGTCAGGGGAGATACAAGAATTCTTGTATCTCCCCTGACGATGA
>JAYMFT010003476.1:0-17254 GCA_038088735.1 Panulirus argus | reverse complement strand
AAGAAAAAATAAAATTGTAAATAAATAGATGTGGAAAAGAGAGAGAGAGGAGAGAGAGAGAGAGAGCATTGAAAAATGTGTGGAATGAGAAGTTATTTGGAAGGACAAAAACCAATATGTTGGAAGGTACAGTAGTTTCAACAACATTATATGGATGTAAGGCATGGGCTATAGGTAAGGATGAACAGAAGAGGGTGGATGTGTTGGAAATGTAATGTCCGAGGACATGTGGTGTGAGGTGGTTTGACTAAGTAATAAAAGGATAAGAGCGAGGTGTGATAATACAACTGAGTGTGGCTGAAAGAGCTGACAAGGGTTTGTTGAAGTGGTTTAAAAATAAGGAGAAAATGAATGAAGAGACACTGACAAGATAGAATATATGTGTCAAAAGTGGAGTGAACAAGGAAAAGAGGAAGACCAAATTGGAGATGGAATGATGGAGTGAAAAGATTTTGAGTAACTGGGTGCCTAAAAATGCAGATGGGTGAAAGGCATGCATGATACAGAGTGAACTGGAACAATGTGGTATATATCAATGGACTGAACCAGAGCATGTGAAGAGGCTGAGTGAAACCATGGAGATGTCTGTTGGGCCAAGCTGTGGTCTTGAAGCATTACAGATGACAGCTAGAGAATGGATGTAAGCAAATGTGGCCATTACACTACCTCACATACATGCGAAATGGTGATCAATTATGAAAAAAGTAAAATTAATAATAATAAATACAATGAAAATTCTTATAAAAATCACTATCATAATAATAATAATAATTATGATAACAAAACAAATACTAAACATACTACTGTTACTACAACTACTAACAATAATAATAATAATTATAGTAATAATAATAATAATAATAATAATAATAATAATAATAATAATAATAATAATAATAATAAAAACACTATATATGGTAAAAATAAATTATCTTGGATGTATATGTCAGAGAATATCCAGCTGACTTTAAGGAAAGGAATGTAAGACATGAATATCTATTTCATCCATCAATAAATCACATACTAATGGATATACTCACATCAAGGGAAGCTAGTTTTTGAACTTGGTCTTGTATGAGAGACTTAAGTGGTGAAACAACAATGCTCACACCATCTGTCAAACAGGCTGGCAGCTGTTAGCGAAGATAAAAAAGACAAAAATAAATGAACAAGAAAATACTAATATTTATAAAGCACATGAATGGTGATTTCTGGAATTTGTGCCTAGTTCTTGAATCAGTAGGGGGTAAGTACTGCACCATCTTTCTGGGTATTAAATTTCTCAAGGTACTTGTAACATGTTCTTGGAGGCTTAACTACATAAGATGGCTTCTGGTGATCAGTGAGAGCATTTGCACCTAAAGCATGCAAACCAAACCCTAAACCTGAGGATGAAGTTACCCTCCTATAGCCTAGCAGGTGCAGTTGAAAGTATCTTAACACTGTTTTGCTCTGATAAGGAAACAATTTTATTGTTGAAGACACCTTTTCTATGACAGTATAATGTATTTGCCTCACTATGTTGCAGATAGCACCGCAGTCAGCAATTTGCTTTAAAACAAACAGTTATAATATCTACTGTTACCAAAGCTAAGAAAAACTTGTGAGTGATTTACCTGCTGAACAAGAAAGCAAAATTCGCTAAAAACATAGGATATTCTTATAAAATCAAAGATACGCATGCAGACACATCAAAAATGTACAAATAAATCCTCTACTATCTACCATTGTTTTGGTATGGCAAAGTGCTGAAGAGAGTCTAATGGCCACCCATCCAGTGTCATGATGTGTAGTTGGGAAGGGGGAAGGAGCATGAAGAAAGAGGAAAGATCAAAAAGTGAATGGAGTATTGAACCTGGCATACAGTCTTTAAAGCAGTGGGCAGACATTTTGTCTCAGGTCTTTGCATGTTGTATGCCCATGTACTGACATCATGTGATGTCTGCCACTGTTCAGATATCCAAACAAAAGAACAAGGAACTTTATTTAAGACAGTTAACAAATTTATCAATGAATTACTATAATGATTTTATGCCACTAAAACTCTTCTTTGCACTGTACTTCCCTCAAGCACCACAAGTACCACAGGAAGTAAATAGTACCAGGAGATGGTGATGCAGGTGAGTCCTTTGTGCTGGCAGACATGCTTCTAAGGACCGAGTGATGCACTGGTGGTGTGAGGAGGTCCACTAAGACATATGACATGGTTTACGAATGCTAATCTTGTCATGCAATTTGAAACATTGGTGCTGATATCTTGTCCCATAAGATGCATATTGCAGTTGATTGTAAACCATCAAATGATGTATGTTGTAATTTACAGGTTAAGATGACACAAAACACATAATGCTATTACAATAAAATGTGCATTACTGATTTAGGTACACAATAAACTAAAATAAATATAATGGGTTGCTACCTAACTTGTCAAGGTACAACTAGATTATAACTTCAATGGGTTACATAACTCCTCCACATCACTTCTCTACAAAACTAATAAATAAGGATCGAGATATAAGCAATGATCTAAAAATCTACAGACAAATATTCACTACAAAACTCTAATTCACTTTACCTGATAACATAAACTTTTGCCTCCTCCTGTTGGCATAAGAACAAAGCAGTCCTTCCCCAAAAGTGCTGCATTAACAACCTCCTTTTGGTTCTCCCGAAACCTGCGCAGGCCAAAACGCTGATGAAATATCTGTGTAAAAAATTAATGAACAAACTAAAATGATGTCAATAATATCAAAAGCAATTTAATCAACTATCAACATTAATTCCATCCTCATTTACAAGAGATATATCAATTTAGTAATTTATTTCCTTTATCACACTGCTAGGGGCTGTGAATGATCTCAGGAGACTTTCTAAATACACAATTTCACCCCCTTGTAGGGTGTGTTAAAATGCAAAAAGATTCTGTTCTTGAAAGAATTCATGCCTTAAATAATATCATCACTGCCTTTTCTTCTTATCCAAATTATGTCCCATCTCTCTAAGGTGCCTTCCACAATGTACAGGAAAAATTAGAGTAGCATCCTTTCCTCAATATCTGTAGAATATACAATCTGAATATATTTGAAAATCACTGAAAAACAAGACAATTTTTCCTCTGCATTCAATGAAAAAAAAATAAAATGAACTTAAAGGTTTTCCTACCCTACCCATTATCAACTACAAAGAATATCCAAAACACTGATAAAAAATTTTGTTAAATAATACCTTTAACATCTCTCTGCTGTGATGATAATTCATGCCACTGAATTCTCCAGTAGATCCATCATTCCTCACACTACCATGGAAACGGCCCTTTGTGTCATTCATCCTCTGAGGCGGAGCTTTATCTACCTTAGTTGGAGTTTTGTAAATAACTTTTGTATAATCAATGCTATTATCGCCTTGCCTGAAAAAAAGGCATAGCCATAAGAGGGAGTCATTTACGGTAGGCAATGTAACTTAAAGCACAATATTAATCACTGTATCAGCAGCATTAAATAAATGAATAAATGTAAGTTTCGGATTTTTGTTGGAAGAAACTTTAAACACAGATGGTATCCCTCCTTGGAATTGGCCTGGATGAAAACAAATTTTGTTGCAGAGGAGTTACTCTGATTTCAAAGCCTCAATTTTGGTGTAAAGAGACTATTCCTATGTTGTTAAACTGTCACCAATATGTCATATATGTATAATATTCTGAGCTCTAGCTTTCAAAGAGAACATATATTATGAGCTACCTTTCAACCATCTTAAACTCTGCTCCCACTTAATGGGATGCATCATATGCATAGGTTCACCCATACACATCCTCAACCCACGTCTAATGTGCTTTATGTGGAACATGGAATTCCATATGAAAGTGTTTCTTACTTTTGCACTTTGCACATTAAGTTGATTCATTCCATCATACTATAGGCTCCACTCAAAAACAGGATCCACTGTAATCAATAAGAAATTAATCCTCTGTAATTTTTAATCTGAAATATTTTTTGCCCTATTCAATTCTTTATCAATCTCTCCATCACTTAAGGTTTCTCCTTCTACCTTCAAACATAAACTACACTATAAATCTTCTTGAAAAGCCAATCATCAACTATACTATCTTATGAGCCTTCCTCAATGTGCCTTTCTGATGATTCCTCACACCACATACCCTTCTCATATCTTTAATCTTTACTCTATCAATTATCCTAATTCCAACTATTATATGTAAGTTGTCTACAATTTCTACCTTAATTTTACCCATCCTGACCTGCAGAATCTGGGCTGCACATCTATGTATCATACTTGAAGCATGTACTGCATCAACAATGTTTCTAGTTCACTCAGAAGTTAAACTCTTTCCATTCATTACAGTTTTCAGTGAACGCTCATTTTTCTTTTGAAATTACAAATCAACTCTCAACTACTGCTTTTTCACTAAAATCTTTACTGATCTTCAACCTTACATCCCTAAACTCATCCATGATCTCCAGTTTTCCTTCATTCAAAGTGATGCTACACTGTGACAGCCCATCACATTCAAAATCCAAAATCTTAGATTTTTTTTGGCATTCACTTCCAGCATCCTCCACACTACATATATTGTTAACCCTACTGCTGCATAATTCAGATATATCTAATTGCAAAACTTGGATTTACCCTATGCTTACAGGAAAAATATTTCCTCCACTAGAACAGTCGTAATATCCTCCTGTACGTACTTGAATCTACTTGAATCAAATGCCACAGATGTATCCATGCTGCCATGTGTTATGTGCTATGTAACCTGGATTTTTATATGTCTAAGTTAACTGACCACATGCATACAGTGTTTTATATACACAGTTTTCAAGAAACTTTTTTAGCAGTATTTCACAATTCATATGGCATTTTGTATACACAATATGCAATATACAATGAATGATTTGCTAAGACAGTAAAAATTGTGTAAAACTGAAGACCTTCATTTTTCATTAAAAAATTGCCAGCTTTGAATAGAATTCATCAAGGAATTAATGATGACAGTTATGATAGAGCATAAACGCAGATTCACATTACATGAGGAAGATCAGAGGTTACGAAACCAAACTTAAGACGTTAAAATGATCAAAGAATGAAAAGGTTAGAAGAGACATGTCTAGATGTCCTAGAGAATCTTGAGCATGAGGAAAAGTCCATTACACAAGCTACAGAAACTAGTGGGTTGGGATGGTGGGAAGGAGCAGTTAATGTGGCTACT
The DNA here is from genome assembly GCA_038088735.1 of Panulirus argus. Lineage (NCBI taxonomy): Eukaryota > Metazoa > Arthropoda > Malacostraca > Decapoda > Palinuridae > Panulirus > Panulirus argus. The sequence continues at coordinate 12,033 of JAYMFT010003476.1, read as the reverse complement.
CAACCGACTTTTAACATGATGATTAATGCAGTGGGACAGGAACCTGAGGGCACTGTAATAGTGGAACCATGGGTTTTCAGCAAGGCTGTAGACAGAATAATATGCACTATGAGAGACAGAGCAGTCAGGAAAATTTATGGTTCAGGAGGTAAAAAGTTTAGAAAAGTGCAGACCATAAGGATCAGAGCTTTTGACAAAAAGGGAAAATATAGAGAAAGCCAGACACTGAGATTGACATACCACAGCTTCTGCATGGGTGACACAAAATTAAGGGAGATTAATACACCAGAAGGCTGACAAATGTAAATTTTTAAGTAATTCTTTTTTCATGTTGAAGGTTCCAGTCACCAACAGAAGTCCACATCAAGGATAGGCCTTAACTGTAATATAGAAAGAATTACAAAAATAAAAAAGGAAAGACATGAGTTAATGTTTACGAATCTTGGAGGAAATGAAAAACTTGTCTTTTAAAATGTGCCAGCATCATAATTATTGGGGAAGACATGAGAAGGAAGAGAGTTCCACAGCTTTGACATATAGTGAAAAAAGCAGTTATAAGCATAGCTTCAACATGAAGGGAAAAAAGCAGTAATAAAATGGCCCACCCTTGAGTTGCCAATGGCCACACAGTAATCATGTGACAATGTAGCTTGCTGAGTATTGAGTGGTCTACCTAGTGGTAGGAGCAGACAAGCAGCCAGCTCTCAGGAGCAAAAACCAAAGTAATACCTACAAAAGAATGAAAGTGAACCAACATTGTGGCATAGGGCAAGAAGGTCAAGTTTGGACTAGATAAAGATTATACTACAGATTGAAAGGAAAGTATAAAGAAAAATTCTTAGTAAATGATTACTGGAGCCTGTAGAATTGCCAAAAGCAATTTCAGTAATAAAGGAAAAATGAAGAATTGGTGGTTATAATCAAGATATAGGAGGATGTATAATTATGGTTACATGTGCTTTGGAGTCATCTAGCCTGGAAGTACTTAGGCAGGCAAAGTAACTTAAAAAGAAGGTGGAATTCTGTGGGGCATTGATAAGTAGACTAACTGTCTGCTGACAAATATCAGAATAGCTTTCAAATATATAGATAAGGAAGTAGTTAGCAAGCTGTATGTATCCCATGTATGGTCAAAACTAGAATATGCTTCTCAAGTTTGGTCAATGCACCTAAAGAGGCATAAGAAGGTACCAGAATTATAGGGATGAGTTAGATGAAAATGCTAGAGGTTTTAAATTTGTAAATCAGGAAGGTTCATGACTGAGCATTTAGGTTCCTTCAACATACCCATCTCTACTCTAACAATCATTGATCTCTCTATCAACAAATCTCCTTAATGCAGCCCAAGACCTTAGTCTTCTTCTACCTTATGACTCACTGCAGCCACCATGGTTCCATCCACTGCTAAGTCCACTCCCAGGAACCTTCAGCACTCGAGTTCCTTCAAGTCTTCCTAATTCAAACTTATACTCAAAACATTTTGTCTCATCCCCCCCCCCTCCAACTGCATCTAATTATCTTACTTTAGTTCACACTTACTATCATCTTTTTCCTTTCCCACACTTTCCCAAAGTCAGTTACCAGTTGTGAGAGTTTCTCTCTACACTCTGATACTACAGGTATGTCATCTCATATATATATGAGTATTTACATTAAGTGATGTATTACACATCATCTCTTCTTCACTAGATATAAAACTTACCTGACTTGTGATGCTAATGACATGACCTCATTAACATCAGTATCATCCCCAATTTCAAAACAATTGTTGGTGGTTTCATTCTTTCTGATGGACACTGTTTGGTCAATGATTCTTTTAACACTCTTCCCAGTCGAGTTGAGTGGTCTCTGTTTTAAAAGAATCAATAGGGCAACCTTGTATTACAATGAGTTGAAGAAATAAACATATTTTAATAAAAATTCATCTACCTTCATCCTGTGTGCTCCATTCTATCTATTTGTATGTCTGATGCCCATTCCATCAAGGAACTCCCATTAAGGAGGTGGCCATGGTAAATGAGTTTTCACTTATCCCTGTCCTTACATGCCTCCCTCGCATACACTATTCTACAGGTTTTTCCTCCATTTCCCTCACTCCAGTACTCTCCCACTCTGTTTCTCTATGTGCTTTGTTATGCAGTATCTTTTCTTAAGCTCAATCTCCTCCATAAACTCATCTCTGAATACTGCATAATGTTCTTCCATGCAGACACTACACTCATATAACTTTTCCCTCCCTCTTTTCTTCCTTTTACCATAGTTTTTCCTCTATGTCTACTCCCACTCATCTCAATCAATTGTATTCTTCCAATGATCATCTTATGAGTCTTTACTAATTCAGAAGTATTATCATGATTATCACTCTTTTCATTGTTATCATTCTTACCATAATCACAATAATTATCATTATCATTATCATAATCATTACTGTAATCATCATTAATATCATTATCATCAATGTTACCATATAACCTCAAAACCCCTTCTCCAGGGGTTCCTGCAACTTCAAAGCTGTGCTACAATCAGCAAAGTTCTTTGAAGAGTTTAAACTCCGATGATACAACCTTTCTGAAGATGATTTTTTTATCAAGGTAAAACCACAAGCAAGTGAAGTTCAGTAATGTCCCTCAGCTGCATGTCTTTTATATTGTACAATACCCACTTCATACTACTATATCACCTTTCCATTCCTCATTCCTTAATCTTTCTGAGATCTTACCCTTTACCAATCACTCTACTGTTTATGACTCATATTTCAATGAAAGAACAAAATGCAATATCATGCAATCGGCAAACCACACATCCTTTCATTACTCTCCTTAACATTCAATCAACTTACTTGCTTCTCAACAATCAATATGATAATTCACCTTCCATTCAGGCTCTCTCCCTGAAAGTACATCATATAGATTTAAACTCTTAACTATACCACTTCTAAGTACTAACTACATTTTCAAACTTTTATTCCCGAATACAATGCTCTCAATTAAATTCACCTTTTAGTTAAATCTTAGAACACAAACTCTCCCGAATTTCATCTGCAAACAGCAACATCTCCAACTTTGAATCCCTTCCAATACGTTTACTCTAAGCCTATACTTTTTTGCTTTATAACATGTTCTGCAAAGTCCATCATCAAATACAACTGACAACAGTAACATAATGCAAACTTATCCGGCAAGTCTTAGCCTTACACATGTCATTTACCCACAAGCACTTCCAACACACACTGATCTTAATAGTTCTTGAATGCTTCCAGTAAAAGCTTTCCTTTTACACTACACACTCTTTATACATTCCTTAATTTCCCTTTTTCAATTGAAAAGCATCTGGACAACTAACTTCTACATGTACACACTTCTCTTTAACCAAGATTCTTTTCTAGACAACAATCTTGTGTGAACTTTAGATCCAAACAGCCAAATCCTTTCATCCATCGTATCTGCTCATTTCTTATAGTACTGTTTGTACTTAATGTGTATCAATCTTCTTTATCAGTACCCTAACCTGAACATTAGCTCTGACATTTTGCAGTCCAATTCTCACACATTATATTTTTCCTCTAAAAGTGATAACTCCAAAAAATCTGCCAAGTCTTTTTATATATCAACTTTATATCAGGTCCTCAAAATTATTAAATTAAAGCATCTGTGCATCAATTTAACCCCTTCTTTTAATAATTACCCTTGCCTGATCTCCAACCTATTTCTAGTGAGTTAAAGTGAACAAGGGATTCTACAACATTCTTTGTATTTTTCTAACTTCTACCTTTGCATAATAAGTTGATTCATCAAATGGGACTAATAACTCCACTTATATCTCAAAATGAAATACCTACCACTTCTCTGGATAATGAAACAAAATAGCCATGAGAAAGGATATAATATGCCTAAGTGGCCTAACTTTTCCCTACAACAAAACATACTGGGAAACCATAAATGCTTTGATCAAAAAAATAAACTGGAATGAAATCTCCCAAGACAATTCATATTTCAAAGACACAGACTGATAATCTTAAATAACTGAGATGTAACAGATACACACGTTACTTTTTACAATGTTGCTTCTCTTTTAAAAGTAAATCACTAACCTGATTATCTTCAGTTTGGATGATGTCAACAACATCATTTTCTATATACGTGTTTGGAAAATCGTCAGTATCACCAGGATTTTCTTTATAGTGTGCTGAAGCATCTGGAATAATATGGAAGAAACATAATATGATTTAACAAGTTGTAATGAAGTATTTGATAACCATCAGAACATTTAACAATAAGATATCAATTATCAAAATGTACATAGTAAATGATAAAAAGTGTTTTTCTTTTTTTTTCAAATAAAATTTTTCTACGTAATCAATGAATAAGGTACCAGCCAGTTCATGATGTAAACAAGCTGGCATATATCCTTGGGAAAGAGAGGGAGGAGAAAAGGAGCATTGTATTACCAAGACTTCTTACAGGTCAAAAATGTCATAAAGCAAAGAAATATGCTCAGACAAAACCACTCACCATCAATACAGACCATAAAACGCATCTAAAATCTAAACAACACCACAACAAAACTAACTACAAAAGTGAAAACAGCAAGCTGGCACTCCTTCCTTAACACAATAAACCATAAAAGCAAAAAAACCCAATTCTAACAAATGATAATGAAAATTCACATCACAGTGGCCCCTAAATATGAAGTACTTCTAACCCAAACCAAATAGCATCACTCTTCCCCAGAGAATATACAACCATACTCATGAAACACTGCTCAAAAATAAAGCACAAGCAAACCTTAACTTTCAACCTACACATAATCCAGCAGCACTACTGCTCCTTCATCCAGCATCCCCATTGACAGAAACCTTATGTAACTCCCTTGCAACAAGTCCCAAAAATACTGTTAACTTCTACATAAGACACTGGCCCTAAAGCTATCAAGCACAAAACAAGATCTTCAAGACTCCTGGTTACACAAAAGTACCCCATATATCTGGAAACTTGTCTAAATAGAACCCATCCTGAAACTCATCAAACCCATAAACTCCCCTTCCTCCTTCTGCCCCTTCAAGAACCTGACCCACAAGAGTCAGCCAAAACATCCCATTCTCACCCAGGCAGATAAAAGCATTAGACCCAGTCACTCTACTACCACACTGCACACAAACCTCACATAATGCATCTTGCATGGCTTCAACCATTCAAAACTACCCTCCCATACAGTACTTATGGTCAATCATAAACAAAGCATTTAACATCATCCCGTCATCCTCATAAAAAAAGCTACTGCACATCATCCTTTGCAAAAAAAAAAAAAAAAAAAAAAAAAAAAAAAAAAATGGTTAGTAGGCTTCAAATAGTCTACCAAGACAGTTTCTCACAAAGGCTCCACCACCAAAATCCTCCAGCTTTTTGTACCCCCAAAATCAGCTCTTTCTTCTATTATCTAAAACACCTCCTTTTACCTCCATCAAACCAGAGTGTGAAAGTCCTCTCATGCACAGATGACCTTACAACTACATTACAGTGCCCTGACACTATTCAAGCAATAACAAACATGCAGCACAATATCACACAACCACAAAACTAGTTTGCTCACATCATAATGTCTGCATCACCCCAATATATATAAATCCAACCTGCATCCTCCCATAACCCTAAGTGATCAACCAGTCTCACTCAATAAAATTCTAATAATGCTAGATATCACATAAGACATGCATGCAACATTCATTCCTTACATTAATAACATCAGCATAGAGGTCACTAACAAAATAAATGCCCTATCTCAGGTCACTACAAAATAAATGCCCTATCTCAATAACAAAATAAATGCCCTATCGGTCTATATCTCTAATGCCTGTTCTCGCCCGGAACTCCCTAAAGGGAGTGGACATGACAATAGAGTCTCCATGACCAGTGAACTCCAAAGCTGCTTCTTTGCCTCATCCACCACTCACAATAAAAAAGCATTCCTATACATCTTTTTTAACAAGTTCCTTTCTTATTTTCATGTTATGTCCTCCAGTTGTTCTATCTCAACACCTCTGGAAGAACTGTTCAATGTCTACTTCACATATCTGTTTAAAAACTCAACAAGATTGAGCAATGCAGTTTCCTGTACTTATGTGTGACTTTTTTAAAACCAAATATTTCCAATCACAAATCCTCTTTCATTACACCCTCTGACAAACTTTTTCCCTTTTTCATCTACACAGGGGACCCCATGCCCCCTATTATATCTTCAACTACAGCATCACCACTCTTGAATACAATACAGTATACAAAGAGAAATGTCTTATGATATGAATCCTTTATCTACATTCCATCATATTTCACATCTGCCAATAATACAAAATTTCTATTTCCATTCACATTCAATTTTGTAATCAGGAACACCTCTCTGAAACACTTTCATAATTAATTTCGACTTTTCCACTAATTCTTACCTTATTCTTAAGCTTGGCTTCTTTATCTATCCATCTATATCTCTGATGCCTTTTCCCAATTCGAACTCCCTCAAGTGGGTGGCTACAGCAATAAGAGTCTACCTAACTAGTGAACTCCTTATATCCTCTCATACCACATTAAATAGGTATCTAATCTTCTTCATGGACCATCTAAAACAAAGTAACAATCAAGTCTGAGCTGGGTAAAGAGAGAACCAAATATCGTACCTTTACTAGATTGCCGTTTTAAGCGAGAAGACTTGAAAACTGGAGATGAACCTCCACTTCCTAACTCCTTGTGTTCTTCTGGGTTATTTTTGCTCAACCTTTGCTTCTGCTTCCCTCCAAAAGAGAATCTTTGAGGCACAGCGGCTTGTGCTACTGTTTTCCCCACTTTCTTGGCTGACTGACTTGGAGTGAAGGATACATCAAAGAAACTTTCTCCACATGGAAAGCTGGATAAGGGAGATATAACCTTCGTAGCACTGTTTGGTAAAGTTCCTACACCAACTAAACTTGTTGAATCAGGGGCAGTGTTTTTGCTTACTTTTTCCAATGAAATGTCTGACAGCCTTCTATGAAATGAATTTGTTCCACTAAATTCTTTTTTAATTATATGGCTATGAAGATGTGACATAGTTTTTTCAACTAATTCTTCTTCTTGTGAATCTGGTAATCTACCTTTTTCGCTTGAACAATCTTTCACTAAATGACCACTTTGCTTGTAATGCTTGTCATTTGGACTAAGACTTAATGGATGAACTTCTATTTGACACACGGGACTCTTTTTCTTCAATGAAGTATTTACCAAGGATTCAGAATCTTTGCTCTTGTATGCTTTCTCCTTCTCAAATAGTTTTGTTATTTTTGTGCAAGCATTTAAAATCTTTAAGTGTTTGATACAATCATAACTGGGCACTTGCCGAAGTAAATCAACAGGAATGCTGGAAAACATCTCAGCCATCAGACTGAACAAGGAAGATCTCAGGCAATTTAATATAACAAAATCTTCCTCTTCAAGGTGACTTACCTGTAAAGAGAAAACTATATAAATAAACAAATTCATGAGGCACAAACCAGTCTGTTGCTCTACTGCAGTTAAGTGTTAGCACAACTGTATGAACCAACCTCTTGTAATCAATATACACATGTTGAGTATGCAAGAGTACTACATTTTTGAAACATTCAGAAAGTGAATTCTATCAAAAGAAAAAAATCTTAATAGCTAGAAACTAAGCCTCACTAGTCAGCATTTCACAGCTTTAAGAAGGTAGGATATCATGTACATTGGATGTGATGGGACCGAAGGGTGATGAATTGAAACTGTAAGTTCTTGACACCCATTTATTTAAAATAGACAGATAGACTAATGTGAGAGCATCGGGTAGCATTCAATGCTCATCACTAATCAGCGGGTACTGCCGCTTGCCCATGCAACACGCATGCATGGCGGGAAAGCAGCAATGTTGCCACGGTACAATGTAACTTTGAAATCCAGCCAGCTGTTTTACAATGTGCAGCACCGATACTTGATATCTACACACCTCCCTCCCCCTTTATGCTCGTATCACAGTCTCGAGCAGAACACTGACTTCTTTAAGCAAGTCAGGGTGAACGACGAGGGGCATTGGGAGGGTTGAGTGATGGCTCTCTTTCCTGGTCAGAGCAAGGGGACACAGGGACTTAGGGGAAGGGGTAATCACTCGTATTGAACAGTGGGCGTAGATGTCTACGGTTTCTAAACCAAACGTGACCACTAGGAAGGCACACCTCGTACTGTCTTAACCTGCCTTAGCCCATCACAATGCCAACCTTGTCCCATCGTAGCGTAGTGGCGTCCTGTTTTCTGACTCGCTAGCCGATGGTGAGTTTGGTTAGAGGGCGGGCATGAGAATTGTAGTGGCTCATGACCTGGTCGGTGTGGGTGGCAGTCCGACGGTCGTAGTCCTCAGTCTTAGTTTGCTACTCGTCCGTGAATGATAGGGGGTGGGCCAGAACACAGGTGCAGAGAGGGCGACCATAGAGAATCTGCGTAGGGGAGCGTCCAGCAGGGGTTGGGGTGTTCCGAAGCCCCAGCCGTCCTCTATCAGTCTTCGCAGTCGATGTTTCTTGACGGGGCGGTCTTGAGGATAAGATGTTTCACTGCTGCTTCTGCATGTCCGTTAGACTGAGGGTAATGTGGAGAAGTAATGAGGTGGTGAACGCCTCAGTGGTCAGTGAAGCGTTTGAAGTCTTGACTGGAGAATGGGGAACCTCTGTCAGTCCGTAAACGGAGTGGGACACCAACCTCATGGAAGTAGACAGAGAACATTCTTGTGACTCTAGCTGCGGTCGTGTTACGGCCACGGGGAACAACTACAGGCCAGCCTGAAAGTCGATCAGCAATAGCAAGGAATGACTTCCCTGCGACTTGAAAGAAGTCAGCTGACACACTTTCAAAGGGCCAGGACGGCTTGTCGTCGCACATGTAGGGTTCCTGTTGCCTGCCCAAAATGCTGTCTGTCTTGCACGATGTCGAGCAGCTTCGGTCCCTCGGTGGCTGTCATGGAGGCGAGCCAAGGTGCATCTACGGAAGGCTGCAAGAATGACAATCTGGGGCCCGTACAACACTAATTCTCCAACTGCGTAAAGGCTGTCCCACAGTTTCCAGTATGGGAAGGCGGAGGCATGGAGATCGTAGTGGTTGGTGGAAACCCATTGGAGATGTAGTGGACGAGGTGACTGTAGTGTTAATCCTGAGATGCAGCAGTGTGGAGCTCCTGTAGGGTCCTATCTTCTTTGAGGATGGGTCCTGTTGCCTGGTCATCGGTGGAAGTGGCAGTGTTTGCGACGCACCTGACATGGGCAGTTGAGGCAGTGCAGTCTTCCTCATCTTCAGGTGTACGGCGGCTGGTCGGGAAATGAGACAGGGCATCCAGTATGCAGAGTTGTTTCCCCACGCGCCAGACTGCGGTGAAGATTTAGGAAGCCACTTTCACCTTGAGGCGTTGTAGGTGTGGATTCTCAATGGCATCCAGGGTGTAGTAGTTGAGAATCAGTATCAGGGGGCGATGGTCAGTCATCAAGGTGAAACGATGAAGTCCAGACAGGTACAGGCGGCACTTAGCCATGGCCCAAGCAACTGCAAGTAGCTCCAGTTCTATGGTGGTGTAGCGAGTTTCTGTGTCTGTGAGAAAACGAGAGCCCCACTGGACAAGACGCATCTGACTGTGGCCATTGTCTTGAAGTAGGGCGTAGTCTAGTCCGTACAGGTGTGAGGCATCTGTTTGCAGGAACACGGGCATGGCTGGGTTGAAAGGCATCAGGAAAGGCAGTGAAGTCAGAGCTGCCTTGACCTTCTAGAATGCTTGCTCATGGTCGGGGACCCAGATGGAGCATTTGGGGCTCATGAGCGGGCATAGGGGCTGTGCTGCTGCTGAGATGTCTGGAGTGAAGTCGGCGAGTTGATTGACAAGACCCATAAATGAACAGAGGTTCGTGACGTTGGATGGTGTAGGAAAGTCATGTATAGTTGATACCTTGTCTGGGTCTGCTACGATGCCGTAGGGTGATATGATGTAACCGCAGAAGTTAACCTGAGGGGCAGCTACGGTGAACTTTTCCTTGCTGAGGATGATGCCGTATTGACAGCATCTGGTCAGCACTTGGTGTATGTAGTAGGTGGGAAGGGAGATCCTCGTCGAACAGAAGGATGTCATCTACATCCTTCACACGGTTGGAGATGCCTTGTAGGGCCATATCTCCATGGAGACAGTAGGCATCACCTGTTGCCAAAAATCCCATCTGGCCACGACAGTGCTGGAACCTTCCTTACGGAGTTATGAACGTTGTCAGATGTCAGTCCTCATCTGCTAACTCCATCTGCCAGTAGCTGTGTAGGGTGTCCGCTGTGGTGAAGTACTTCGCAGTAGGAGAGATGCTGCGGACGGCATCGTGGGGTGTGGGCAATTAGTGTGTAGGGCGGGCGACCTGAGAGTTTAGGTGGGTGTGAACCACAGTGATGTGGACACCTTTGGCCTTGGGTACCAGGACCATGGAGTGGCACCATTCAGAGGGTTCATCACCTGCAGGCATGGATGATTCCTTGTTGTACTAGGGAGTTGAGTTCTTCCTTCACTTGATCCCTGAGGGTGAATGGAATGGGCCTAAGTGTATGTACAGCGAAAGGTGTAGCACCAGGTTTCAGGTGGATCCGCATTGGAGGACCTGCCATTTTCTTTAGTAGATGAGTCTGCAGATCCGCCTTGGAGACAAGGACGTTGCAGAAGTGGTGGAGAAAATAGTCCTTGGCAGCTGCGGGTGATGTCATGGCGCAGGCAGGAATCTGTGCACATCTGTTGACATGTGTTACCTTGAGGATGGGCTTTGGGAAGTCTGGTGGTAACATGGCAAGGGCTCGGCAATGTCCATGGGAGAGGAGGGCAGGCTGAATACCCTTGTGTACATGTATGGTGGCTAGGCACGACCTATTGCTGAAGCAATGTCGCCTAGAAACATCCCACAGCTGGTGTCATGGAGGATCCATCCGCTGTTAAGATGTCTGTCATGGGTGGAGGTGAAAGTCTCGACCGGGGTATGTGGAGTGCATCCAAGTGTGTGGTGCCAATCATTGTGATGTCTGCACCTGTGTCGGGGATTAGCTGGAGACATGATGAGATGTCACCAAAGGACAAGGAGACAGTGACAGGTATGGGGGACTCGTTATCTGAGATGACACCTATGAGATGGCAGCCGGTGTGTGACTTGGTAGATGACGAAGGGTGGGGTCCACTTGAGCGTGAAGATGAGGCTGGAGACCCGGCCAATTCGTTTTGGTAGACCTGCACATCTTAGCGAAGTGTCCCTGTTTCAGGCAGGCAGTGCACTGGGCGTCCTTAGCAGGGCATTTCTGGGTGCAGGGCCAGTGACCTGTGCATCCTCAGTTAATGCAGGTGGCACCCATGGCTGGGCACTGTCTGGAGTCGTGCCTGTGAGAGTAGTATTGACAGGGGACACTGTTGGTTGATTGCTGGTCTGGAGAACAATGAGATCACTAGCCTGGAGAACAATGAGAAGTCTTCTGCAGGCGCTGGTTCCTCTTGTATGAAGATACTGCACTGATCTGGCTAGGAGCAGATGCAATGACTGATGCAGTCACTCGTGTGGACTTGTAAGAGTGGCAGCACGTCACAAAGTCTGCGAGGGTGGATGAGGGTTGGAGGGGGATAAGGCATTGTATTAAGTCTTTGTCCCTCACACCCATCAAAATTACCATCTGCATTTGCCGTTCAGCACAGGAAGTGTGTTGCCAGCGCATAAATCAACTTCGTTGGCAAGATCCTTAAGACGTGCATAGTAGTCCACAAATGATTCTCCCACAGCTTGTTTACAGGACAACAAGTCCCTGCGGCGTAAGGCTTCATTTCTAAGGCTGCGAAAGTGCCTCTGTAGGGCATCCAACACCTCTATGAGGGAGAGTGATGTGTCATGAGGGATGCTCAGTGTATGTATAAGCAGGCGCTGAACATCCAGGGAGATGCAAGTCCTCAGGTGGATCAGCTGCGCAGTTTGACGTAAGCTGTCAAGTCCAACTAAGGCTGCATAGTCTTCAAAAC
>JAYMFT010003475.1:0-32228 GCA_038088735.1 Panulirus argus | reverse complement strand
AACTGCTTCTTTCCCTACACGTCGAAGCTTTGGAACTCTCTACCTTCTCATGCCTTTCCCAATAACTATGACCTGGCACATTTCAAAAGACAGGTGTTTCACTGTCTTAAAAATTCGTAAAGACTTTCCCTTGTCTTTTCTTTTTCCGTTTCCTAATTCTCTCTATATTTCAATTACGGCCCAGTCTTAATGTGGACTTTTGTCCGTGACTGGAGCTTTCAACATAAAAGAAAAAAACTAACCTAACTCAAACTAAACTGGTTGTAACCTAACCACACCGAACTATACTTAACCAAACCAGTCCTAACCTAACCATACCTAACCAAACCAGTCCTAACCTAACCATACCTAACCAAACCATATTAATATAGCCTTACCTAGCCTATTTAACCAAACTAAGCCGATCCTAACCCAACCATACTAACAGACCAAATTTAACCAAACCTAACCTAACCAAACCAAAATTATCCCAACCAAACCAGTCCTAAACTACTTATACCTGAGCAAATCAAACCAAATGCAACCTAACCTAAGCAAACCTAATTTAACAAAATTAAACCATTGCTAACCTAACCATACCTACCACATCAAACCAAACCTAACCTAAGCAAATCTAACTTAACCAAAACAAACCGATTCTAATCTAACCATACCAAACTATATATAATCAAATCAAATCAAACCAATCCTAACCTAATCTAATTTAACAAAACCAAACCAGTCCTAACCTAACCATCCAACGAAAATGAACCTAACCTAACCAAATCAAACCAAACTAGTCCTAAGTAAACCTAGCCTAGCTTAGCATAACTAAACCAAAGTAATATTAACCTAACCATAACGAACCGTACCAAACCAAATCAGATTAATTGTAAAATGATGTAACGTAAACAATTTAATCTAACTCATGGTAACGGACCAACTGTCAGTAAGTGTCGTCCCACCGTTTCGTCTGACCGGTAAGGTGCAAATCCACACCACGATTACTTATTTATTAACATGTTTGGATATCGTGTCAACTGATCACACGTTTTGTTTAACCTGGGGATTTCCGGTCACTCTTTACGTCAATATGTTGGGTATGTCTATTTTTCTCAATGGTACATGGTAAATAGAGAGTAGTAAAAGTACTGATACCAGTTTCCCTTAAAAATTTGTATATTTACTCATTATGACGTTATGGGTAAAGGTACCATAGGACTCTGTATGACGTAATGTGTAAGGTACGGTAAGAAAATGACGTAGTGGGTAAGACAGTGACTCAGTATGACGTTTTATGTGTGCTACAGTAAGATTCAATACGACGCAAGAGTAAGGTACAGTAAAATTACAGGTCTTCATGGTGTAAGTAATAGATCGTAAATAATATGACCTGCCACACATCCCCATCCCAGTTAACATACATGCTCTAATGAGAGCTCATACGTACACATATAAGAACAGTTCTTGTACCTACCATTGTGAACACCATAAACAATCCATGGACATGTGCATAGCTTTGCAAGTGAAAAGCCAAATTTTCTGTTCCTTAGGCTATGTGTTGTGTCAACTACTGTAACTTCATCGCTTAATGTTCAGTCAAGTTCATAATGTATAAAACATACCATTACCTTTGTAAGCATCCATGTGTATCTGCCACCCTGGCAATCTAGATGTACCTCACCCATATGCTTATCCTAAGTGCGGAAATATCCAGGTCACCCTAATATTATTATCTTCTGTAATTAGTTAACTAATAACTATCATGGCCTCCCAGTTCTGTAATGTCTGTAAGATCTCAACTGTGTATTTTCAGCTAAATGGCTGCCTGCATCCAATAAGCCGTTATTCAATATTTATATCCTCTTATGCCACTGTCCCCAGTAAAATGCCTCCTACATCCCATACCCCACAACCCCTTACCAAAGACCCATTACCTCACACACAGCCATTTTATTACCTCACCCACTATAACCCCTTACCACCTTGCCCTAATACAACCGCTCCACTGATACCCACCTTTTTACTCCCGTTCTATGACTGACATGCGTAAATCACCACGGCCTCCCTGACCATAAATCCCTAAAGAGAAAGACAAGTGCCACACGCAACTCGCTCCTCGGGTTCACCAGAAGTAATCATTCCAGGCGCTTAAACTCAAGGCCTTCTTGAGAAAACCCACATAAGGGTTTCCGGTAAGACAAGTGCGAGTCATAGATGTTGGACTGACGCGTGACCAGTCTCTCTGGAAGGTCAGGTGTCATGCTTCTCGCCATAAGACATGGCTGCCGAGGCAGTAATCATCATCACCTGTCAGCTTGTGATTCTTCTGGTGCAGTCTTACTGTAGTGGTCATTGTTGCCTGTCAGTTCTTCATATCTCCGACCTCCCGAATCCAAATCTGCGAATATGCAGGGTTGTTCATCTATGTGAGTTAGCATCGGGTAGTCAGCTTAACTGCAGTGGTTTGTATCGAGGTGTGGTAAGCTATACACGTCATTTTTCCATTTAACCCAAAGTGTTGTTTCCTCATGATTCTCCGGTACTGTGTATTACCCTGTGTCCTGCTGTATTAGCGGTCTATGTTTGTGTCATTTCCTGTCTCGCCCTCATTTGCAGTTAGTCCCGGACATATAATATCAACATTAGTTATGTTATTGTATAAACTTTGCATCTAGCCAACTTCCCTTTATTTCCCATTATCTACTTCTTCAGACAATGTCTGACTCCTAGTAGAGAGTTATAGCAATTAAGATCTCCCATGATTACGTTTATTACAAGTTTCTGCTTACTGGACATTATCTAGTGTTTACATGGTGAAGAGGGCGGGGTTGGGGGGTGGAAGGTAAATTAATCTAACTTATTTTCCTAAGAAGATTACCCATTGCATGCAGCCACTGGTGGAATAAAAAAGCGATGATTGGAAATTTGAATATTGCCAGAATTGTCTTTATGAAGAATGAGATGCACTTTAACCACTCGGAAACAGTGAACAGAAGTGGAAACAAAGCAGGATGCTGTCATTACAGGGTATAAAACATGGCCCACGTGAGAGTGGGGATGGCGGTATTGCATAGTTGTTTACATTCCATCCACTGTTGAACCAACCAGGTCTAGAGCGACCTACGTTACACATATTTGCTCTCAGGAATAAGAAAAGTACTTCAGACAACTACGGTACAGGTGGTGATGGAGGGGGGGGGGGCAGCCACAAACTATGACGCAGTAAATATTCAGACATACTGTATGCCGTTTCTCTGAGAGTGTCACCATTTTACGCTTTTAGCTTGTTCATAATACTCTCGCCAGCACTTCACATGTGATCTACCCCAACTTCAGTGCAGTGTTTCTGTCATTAGCTGTAGAGGAAATAGATTTTGCTGACAGGGCAACAACTGTGGTTACTATGGCAAGCAAATTTTGACCTAGATAGTTGCAAAAACAGAGTTGTTGTTGCTGTTTGAGATTAAACCCCCTTACAACTGAGGAAGTGCGGGCCCATATCTCTAGGGCGGCCCGCCGATGGTGAGAGACCTAAGCACTGGGCCTAGAGGGGTTGGGCTTGTTATCCCACCCAGCTCCCACGAGAGCCAGGCTCCCTCTGCAAAGACAAAGGGTTTGTCCCGCATGGAACAGACGGACCTTATGAAAGCCGTGCCCTGCATGGGAAGAGGTGCCATAAACATGGAAGTGATACTGTCAACAGCCACTAGATTTTTTAGAACAAATTCAACAGCAAGACACCACCGCCTTCTTTGTTTCCTGTGTCCCTGTTGTTAGGGATATGATTGTTTTTGTTATGTCATCAGGATTCAGAAATACGTTATATGATAACTTTCCTCTAATGCAGTTGTCTCTGACTGAAAAAAAAAATGTTTTGTTTACTGAGCACGTTTACAAACAGAAGAAATATTCTAATAAATAACAGAATTTAGTGGAAGTTACTTCCGGTAGGAGACGAACTAACTGCACACGGGCCACATTTATTGTGACAGAATGCACCAACAGACTCGCTGAGGAGCCTGCTGGATTACACGCCTAAATCGTTCTCTGAAGGCTGTCCACAAACACAACTTGCTGCTGTATGCAAACTGATGCAGCAGGTTTGCGACCTTGATTCCTCCTACCGACAGAGGTTGACTGGCTTGACTTTGCAGTTGTCTGTTGTGATGTTCATTTCCATGTTTCCGACCTCTGCATCGGCTTGTCTTGATCCCTTTAAATCATATTGCAGTCTTCCTTTCGGCTTTATTTCCGAATTCCGCGTCATTAGCAATTTCTCATGTTTTATTAGGGAATCCTGTGTCCATCTAATTGATATAGATAAATAAAAGAGGGAAGTATGTCTTACCCTTGTGGTACAGTGCTTGTCATGTGAAGTTAGTTGGGTAAAACAGTTTGCTGTCCACACGCATGCTTGATTTGATATGACTTGTGATTCAAATTCACATCATATTCATTTATATGATGCAGTACCGAAAGGTGTTTTGGAAGAGTGTGTATACAGCGTCTGAGACTATTTTTTGACCCTATTTGTTAAACATATGACTAAAGAACTCTCTTAGAGGTGAATTCCAGTTTTAACTATATAATCAACTTTAAAGTTAGGAATTCTGTCCGTGATTCTTGTTTCCAGAATTATACCTAACAAGTTGACCAATGAATTAATAATTTGATGCACATTTTCTATCTCCTTTTTAGTAAATTGGTCTAACATCACAAGTTTCCAGTCATTAGAAACTTTTTATTCACGTAGCAGTTAACTGAATACTGAAAATGATTGAAAATGCTATGTATTGGCATACTTCTTTCAATACTTTCGTATGTAAAGTAATATCACTGTCTTCCATATCTTTTAGGGGGTTTGCATTCTACTCCAAAAAATATTTTGGTTGTCTCATTTTTTATTAGTTCGGTAAAGTCGGTCGCGCCACACTTACATGGAATAATCGCCTTCCTTATAGAATCTATCTTTTTGGAAACCATGTGTCTCCTGATCTATAACTCTGCTACTGTTATCATCATCTAAAATATCTGTTCAGGTTTCTGTTACGTCTGTGATGTGTGTGTGGCTCGCCTGAGCGGGTGTAGACTGTCAGGTCATTGCACTTTTGGGTTTATGCTTCCAGTGGGAGGGAGGGAAGAAGAGAGGTTGCCATATGAGGAAATCGACGTCCTGGCATCTGTGTCTTTGGAGTTCATGCAGCACTTCAGGATGTGTGTTTTCCAACCCAGCCATATCTCGAATATACTCTGGTAACCATTTTGCATACTGGACATGTTCCAGGACCAAGAAAAGAAACTATGGCGTAAGTTGGACGAGAATGTTACTGTATATGAGGCAGTTAGACCATATACGTTGCTTGCTGCGCTTCAAACTAATCTCCCAGTGACTGGGAAGCTAAACGACTAACATTTATATTATGCTTACTGAGACGACACGACATATATATATATATGCATGAAACCCAGCTTGAGCCAGGTACCTATTCTATCGACCAACCCCTAGGGGTGGAAGAATAGCTGAACTGACTGTGGACCCAGTGCCGCAACCAGAATTCGAACCTGTGCACTCATGAATGCGTCACGAGCAGGAGTGCCAACTGATACACCATGGAGGTGCGGCTTATTAAGTCTCTAACTAAGGGACCAGTGACTAGGAATTTGCCATCATAATGCATCATATGTACATGATTTTTGTTTCTGGATTTTCACCTGGTAATGACGGTACTCAAATGAATAAATGGGGAGTACTGCAGCTGTACCAAAGTTGGTAATCTTTATTCTAATGTAAATAACTTTTCTGAGTCGCTGCACGACTGAGACGCAAAACTGTTGCAATGCAAACAAAGACACACACTTGTCGCTCTCTACTTGCTTGGCCATCTGGTGTAGGATCCCAGGGACTCCTGCAGATAGTCTCTCGTCCGACGTGTTGTCCCGCAGGTCCGCTGCAGTGAGGAGCCATCCTCTCACATGGTGCTCGGCAGCTCAAGGCCTATGTTGATGATGGGTCTCCAAAGGTCAGAGAAGGCGTCCCTTCTCATGCTGACTTATGAACATAGCTGATTTTTTACAGTTTTTCTCTAATGCAAATCCTTATCAAAGGTCATAGTTCAAACCTCTCGCGGGGCTGCCAACGGTAGAGGGACGGGTCTTAGTGTGTTCACTTTTCTTTTTTTACTTTAAGTCGGAGGATGTGCCCCCAGGAGGCAGGGGGGGGGGGTGGAATATCTCTGGTGTGGCGGGGGGAATGGCCCCTGCTCCGCCCACCCTAAGATCAGAGTGTAACATGCTGGTCTCTGAAGCCAGACTCCAATACTCAGACATTATTGCTCGAGGAATTCAAATCAAATTGTTATGGATTTTCTTTCATATAGGCCTCCGTGAGCATAACAAAACTGATGCTTTAGCCAAACTTGCACTGAGCAAAGGTGATGTTGAAAACAATATTGGGTTGTCATTTAGAAGCCTCAAAACTGCAATTAGAAAGGAACTAACTGACCTCTTTGAAGCAAGAAGACGAGTTCAGATAAGCTCTAGTAGAAACGTTTCCCATCACAGTGAAATGTGTAAAGTAAAACATGTGTATGGAGAAAGTAATAAGATCAGCAGATTACTTGATGTTGTAACTACTAGACTAAGTCTAGGCTATAGGTACTACTTGCGCTTTGGCCTATCTGGTGATGTTAATCATGTGAATTGTAAAGTTTATGGTCAAAGATTTGGACACAAACTAGAACGCTATGTCTTAGAATGTGAAAAAATAGAGCCGTTTAGAGATAGATCTAAACAAACCCCTGCAAGAAATGTCACAACACCTTATTGTTAATAACAAGGTACCTGAAAATTTAAGTTTGTATCCACTTTTTGCATCTATTCGGTAAAACGTATATGAAACTATGTAATGTATGTAACATCAACCCACTGGGATCTGACTAAGACCCTTTGTGACCCCTGTAATCCTTTTGCGTTACCGCTCACTGGATGAGCATGGGTTGCACAATAGATTTGCCGGTATTACTGGCACAAATCAAAAGACAACTCCCAACAAGACTCCCCAGGAACTTCATGATATGATCTGCCAAATGGACTGCTCAGTAAACTGCATCATCAAGTTACGTAGACCTGTGAGAGGAAACAGCCAGACACCACGTGAACCCTTGAGTGGGATCAGTTAAGGCCACGTGCACCCTTGAGTGGGACCAGACATGGGCAAAGTCTCAAGTGTGATCAGGCAAGAGCTACGTGAATCCTTCATTCTTACCTGACAAGGGCTAAGTGAACCCTTGAGTGTGACCTGGTATCCTGAGACAATAAATGTCAACATATGACGGGTGAGTAGACGCCCCAGAATGATCATTCAAAGGCAGCAAAAATGGTTGTGTGTCAACATTCAGAAACTGCATAATGATTGCTTGAGAGGGAATATGCAGACGTCCCATGAGCGCTTGAAGACGACCACGCGGTGGCTTCGTGAAGGACACAGTGAGGACATGCGGAGGAACCGTGAACACCTGCTGTGGCCATGGACGAGTCCAGTGAACGCCTTCTTGTCAACGTGCAGAAGCAAAGTGAACGGCCTCAGTGCGAGCAACTTTTTCACCTGGCAGGCATACTTTGAAGCACGTCCACCCGCGAAGGTATAGAGAAAAATAAAAAAATATATATAAAATGTCAGAGAGGCGGCACTAACCAAACTCCATTCTTCTCTTCCAGCAGAAGTTCAGTTGATTCACTTCGGAGGGAGGGGCCAACCGGGCCCGGCTGGTGGCTCCCCGGGCAGCGAGCGACGACCGGGTCTCCCCGCCAGAATCCGGGAGGTGTTGAGGGGCCTCCAGACCTCTGACGTAGCCAACCTGTTCAGATATCATCCGGGGTAAAAATACAACCAAACTGACGTCAGCAGTTGAGAAAGATCACAAATACATTAGATTATCAGAAGACGGAATTATGCAAGGCGTTGCTTGGTCCTGAACTCTTGAATGAGAAGGCTCCCGGGGAGGCGTCCTTGGCGCGGAACACCAACGGAAAAAAATGTATCGACCAACGTGTTACGAACCACCATGCTGCCATGGGACGTCGCCTTCACCCTACTCATTTTCATTACCTCGCATCACATAATAGGGGAAAACTTTTGGATACGAAAATATTCATCACTTAATGTTCACCATTAAATACATAATGTATGACAATACAGTATTACTGGAATTCAACCAGGATGTAACTTAAAGCAGAAGGAACTTGCGTGCCCATCTTACACCACCTACCAAGACGCCCTCATCTTGCTGAACCTGTCCACCTTCTCCTCCCCGACCAACACCGGCAGATCACTCAGCAGTTTAGCATTAAACTGCTGACACACCTCCGTGCTTATCCAAAACGTGGAAATATGCAGCCCCACCTTGAATTTTAGCTCTTTTACAAATAGGTAACTAGTTACTATTTTGACCTCCAACACATACACACATGTGAAAATATTCATCAGTTAATGTTCATCATTAAATACATAATGTATGTCAATACAGTATTACTACAATTCAACCTTTATGTAATGTAATGTAAAGTTAAACAAATCACCACAAAACGTACCATGAATAAACTAGAATTTTCTCTGTAAAACTTCTTCTAATGTGTAGGCAGACCTCACCGTGTTGTTATACAAAACGTAGAAGTATCCAGCCCCATCTTCGTCTTAAACTCTTTATTCATTAACTAGTTACTATTATGACCCCTCCCCCTGTCCCAGGTTTGTAATTTCTCAGCTGTAATAATTGTCGAATGGTTGTATGAATTCAACAAGCGTTCTTAATTTATTTCTAAATGTGTTTGCAGTAATGCAATACTATCCTTTTCCCTCACCTAGACTATGTCTTGCCTACGTTCTTTGCCGAAAAGGTAGATCTCTTATTCTTTCATCATTGTAGATAAAGATATAAAAGTAGTTCACTGTGGCACCTTGACTTATTAAGCAAGAAAAGAAAAAAGAAAAATGATGATATAGTGTTTCACCAGCATTATACCCTCACCCTTACTTCATTATCCAACTGAACAGAAGAAGCTCGATCGTATCTGAGCCGCTAGTTTTAGAGGTGATCGAATGAGCTGCTGTGTACATCCCGCCTCACTCTGGGGAGGCGTCTGGTGTAGGTGTGACCTAGGTTGGCCCGGGAGACAGCAGGAGCCCTCGTTTATTTCTTCAACCAGTTGGTAATATCTTATTTTCCCTTAGTACCTGTGTCATGGTTCCTGACTCTAACATTCGACTCGAGTTCCTGCTTGTGAAGAGGGATCATTGCTTACCAAACTCGACTGGATACATTCCTGCAGCATTTCCTTATTCTGTAAGAGGCGAAGACTGGTGTGCGTGTTTAGTTGATGTCCCTGTAAGTTACAGAGGAGGATCATCCCTTATATCCCTTGATGCTAGTGATAAGGTTTTATAGGCAACATGACACTGCTACACACTACACATAATGTCAAGAACTCATGAACAAAAGTCCCGTAATGCTTTTGGACCCAGCTACGTTTCCAATTACATTCCTCTGATTTTTAGACTAATTTCCTTAACTGCAATCTGGTATCATATTTTTGCAGTCTGTCTTGCCGTTCTGACTATGTTTCGTCTTTGGTAGAGGTGTGTAAATATAATGTGAGCCATCCCGAGTATCCTCATCGACCATATACACAGTATAAGTGTATGTGGTCTTAGAATCATCAGTAGCGCCTGAAGAAGATGTTCAGAACATTTCTGTTGGTGGCTACGTGTTGACTTTTAAGGTCCTACTACTCTTAGCAGTTAACAACCCTTAAGCCCTCGTAACCAGCCAACCAAGCGAGCATCCTCAAGGGCAATATGTGAAGCAAGTGTGTGTGCACGTAAAGTTACCATCATAACCTGAAGAAGGCGTGCAAGATATTTCAGTTGGTGGTTATAAGTTGAGGTTGATATTGATCCTGGAAGCCGATAGGCCTAAAGTCCGATTAACCAGCCAACCAGACACCCACCTTTTGATTGTCCGTTCTTTTTAATTATGAAGTATGGTAATTTACTTTGGCTTAATGATCTTTGGCTGTTGATTGTTATTAAACCCGACAATATCCAAGCTAGACTCCGTAAGTACCATATATACAGTGAGTGTATAATGGCCAGAGAATTACTTTGAACACCTGACAGAGAATCGAGTGTTTAGACTTGTTTAGCTTATATAAGTTAATAACTAAAGCTGATGACCAAAACGACCCTGGCAGTGCACAGATCATCGTAACTACCGACCAAGCGATCACGCTGAGTCCGCTCCTGTCTACCCTAACAAGGAAAATCATCTACCATAAGTTTTCCACAAATGTCTAAAATGTACTCTGGTTTGTATGATTACCGCCCATCTGACTGTGATTGTATTTTGTGTTGAAATTATTCATTTATCAGACAGATACATTTTCTTATGAGGAAGAAGCACAGCGCTATACTTTAATGATTGCAAACTCGTGTAGATCACATCTAATATAGATTCGTTGACATTAAGACGGTGCCGGACATCGCCTGTCATACGGGATGCGTTCAGCCTACCACCTGCACTTGGATCACGTGACGGTTGTCGGAGAGATCAGTTGGGAGGCGGCCTCTTGCCGGCAAAACTCTTGTTAAGATGCTGCAAGAAACTGGGGGAAATGTCTAAGATTGCTTGTGATCGGCTTATGACGTCAGGAGTACCGGTGGCACGTGATCTGCAGCTGCCCTGCCTCCATCTCGATGCCTGAGAACAATGGCCACTGCTCCGTCCGGATTGGCACGTAAGAACACGCTGACTTCAGCTCGCCTGGGTTTTGCACTTCAGGTCGTTGCATGGACGCCGACCACCGGAAAACGGTGATACTGATCATAAGAAATCAGTCTTGTCTGTGGAGACAGGGGCAACACAACGCTCGAGACTTGGCAACGCTAGGTATCTCCAGCAACACGTCCACGAGTGTTGTGTGAGCGGGAGGGTTAGCACGTCCTCCTGGGAATGAATGTGGACCGTAGCTTGGGAAGGAAGACTTCCAGAGATCGAGAATCGGCTTTCATATGAGCAAGATATGAACATCCTGGAAAAGAATCCTGCTATCCTACCGTTCCATACCCGTTCCTGCTCCTGATTCCAAATGCAACGTGCAGGAAGGGGGGCCGTCCACACAGACAGGGGAGTGAGGGACTGGCTTTGGACACACCTCGTAGCGTCCGTCCTGGACAGTGTTAACAAGGAATATGATAATAACTACAGGGAAAAAAAATCTTGGCCATCATATGTAGGCAGCTGCCAAGCTACATTCATGCAGACATCTGCATAAACATTCTCAAGTCATTCCTCAAGTATGCTGGGCGGGCGGTGGGTGTTCGGGAGGGTGTTTTGGGGTGGTGGCTGCGCTGGGTGTGTTGGGGATGGACCTTTTACTAAGTGTAAACAGGACGTATATATATAAATCGAGGTCGAGGTGACTCAACCAAAGTTCGGAGATACATGACGAGTGAAGGTCTGGTAGGGTTAAGACATGTGGCCAAAGAGATTCTTGGAAGGCAACGTGGGAGTTGGTCTGGACTAAGGAGAGGTCAGAAAAGGGAAAAAGTTGTTAAGAAGAAAAAAAAAAAAAGATGGCTGGTCTCAAGCGGATCATTCGTCATAGGATCTACATGGTCCTCATTATAATACCATTCAGAAATCTAATGTTGTGTGAGTATAGCGTTAGCTGCTGCTTCTTGTGTTTGGAAAGACTAACCAGGTTCTTGTTGTACTGACCACCGCACCTCATCTTTTTTATCGTTTATTGTATTTTTGTCTTTGAATTTGTTCTAGGTGTCTTCTGTCTTCTCGTATGTATGTCTGTCTGCAGGAGTTTTAGTCCTCCGAAGTCTGATGTGAACCCCTGACCCCTCCAACCATCGTCCTATTGCTTTGACAACTACCATTTCCAAAATCTTTGAATCCCTCCTCAACTCCCATATCCTTAAACACCTTGAAAACCAGTCTTCTCTCTGATCACCAGTATGGCTTCCGTAAGGCGAGATCCATTGGTGATATTCTTTCCTATGTTACTAATGTCTTGTTATCATTCCTGGGAGATTTTGAGGAGTCAAGTATAATTGCCCTTGACATATCTAAGGCTTTTGACAGGGTGTGGCATCGGGCTCTCATCTCTAAGCTCCCCTTTTTTGGCTTCCCTCCCTCATTTTGCTCCTTCATATCTAGCTTCCTCTCCGGCCGATCTATATCTGGGGTTTCTGATGGATCAGCCTTCCCCCTTTTTTCCATCAACAGCGGTGTCCCTAAAGGTTCTGTCCAGTCCCCTACACTTTTTCTGCCTTTTTCAACGATTTCTTCTCCACAAACAATCTAATGTGCTCATACGCTGACGACTCAACACTGCATTCATCTACATCCTTCAATTCTGCTCCCTCTTCTCTAACTCGATCTGCACCTTGTCTTGATACAGCTTCCTCAAGAAACTCAGTCTTGGACAGGATATCTCAGTAGGGGTACACAAACTCTAGTTAAGTTCAATACCTCCAGGACTCAATTTTTACACATCTCTCTATCAAAAACTCCTGACAACTCTCGTCTCTCCTTTGACGGTTCTGTAATTCCACCTCCTGACTCAATGAACATACTTGGTATTATTGTAACATGAACTCTTTCTTGGAAACCGCACATTACAGGAAGAGCTAAGTCTGCTCTAAGAAACTGGGTGTCTTGTTTAATGTTGTAACTTCTCTTCTGAACTGTTGCTCCTTTATACAAGGGATTGATTCGTCCTTGTATGGAGTACTGCTCTGACATTTAGGGTAGTTCTAGCTCTGTTTCCTTATTTGACAGAGTTGAGTCGAAAGCTGTCTGATTTATAAACTGACCCAGGCTAACTTCCAAACCTGACCCCCTTGCTTTACGCCGTAATGTTGGTTCACTTTCTCTCTTCTGTGGGTATTACTTTGGTTTTTGCTCGCGAGAGCTAGCTGCATATGTGACCCCACCACTAGCTAGACCACGCAATACTCGGCAAGCTGATGCGTCACATGAGTATTGTGTGGCCATCGGCAACTCAAGGGTGTGCCGTTTTGATAACTGCTTCTTTCTCTACATGTCGAAGCTTTGGAACTCTCTACCTTCTCATGTCTTTCCCAGTAACTATGACATGGCACATTTCAAGAGACTGGTCCTTCACTTTCTCAAAAATTCGTAAATACTTTCCCTTGTCTTTTATTTTTCCGTTTCCTAATTCTCTCTATATTTCAATTGGGGCCCGGCCTTGATGTGGACTTTTGCCCGTGACTGGAGCCTTCAGCATAAAAAAAAAGCTGAGGTTAGGTCAAAAGTAAGAGCGAGATAGACGACCGCCTTGCGTAGCATAGTTTGGAGAGACAGAACTCAGTGTGAGGCTGTGAGAAAGATGTGGTATGCAATATGCAGTAGAGAGAAACGAATAAATGAGTCTTTTAGGATGGTATTGTTATGTGGAACGTATGGCAGGTAATACGTTGGCCAGGACGAGATATAGTACAGGAGGAGAGGAAGACAGTGGGAGACATGGATAGATGGAGTGAGAGAACTGACTAGGACTGGGGATGTTCCATATTATAGTGCCAAAAGTAGCAAGAGAACCTAATAGGCTGCTGGTGTTTCAGATGACGATACCACAAGAATGACTGTGGACTGGATGCAATGAATGCATTTTGAGTATAGAGATGGTGTGCATGGAGACGTTGGTCTCAACTGGCGAATTAGTTAAATGTACAAAGTGGAAATGTAAAATGCCCCTTCATAAGTATGGATGTCCACGTTTCATTTTGTTACAAGAGGTATGGGTTGATTACGTGTGTGGGCTACGTCAGGGGCTGTGACCCCCTCAGTCGCTCCATGGGACGGGCGGGTCTAATGATGATTGATTCATTTTTTCCCCAATATTGCCTAGAGGAGGTGGAAGCCAGGACCGGGTGTGCAGCCTGGATTACCCCATCCCATTATTTTTGTTACTTTAACCTAATTTCATAGCTTTTTTCACCTACCTATTTTCCGGTTTGGGTTGTAGTAGATGCCAACCGGATCCTTGCTTGCCCCATCTTTACGGTTTCAGTTATTTTTAGCTTATTTTCGCAGTGTTGCCTCATTTATTTATTTATTTCGCAATTTTGTTCTCGGTGACATACAAGTGAGTTGGTTTTGCTTGTTACAATGCTCGACTACTGGGTAAGAATTTGTGATCGTCTTGTGTGGTGTCGTTGTTTGATCAGTTGGTATCCACTTGGTTCATGTCCCGGTTGGTGGCTGTTCAGCTCTGTGTTCCATGTGTCGCTTGGTCTGTGTTACAGCAGTTGGTTTGCTGGCACCAGATTGGAACGTTCTTGATCCGTGATGTTAGCTGGATATTTAGCCAACGCGAGGAGTAAAGCGGACGGCCAAGGGATAGACCAGCTTGCAGTTAATGAACAGCCATTTATTCTTTTATGTTTGGGGTGACTGTGGAGAGAATGCCATCACCCACTGTATCGGGACCAGGTTTAGTCTCGTTTTCTTCTGTTTGGTGAAAAGGCTCTTGGTTTTCTAAGAGTCTCTCTTGCTTCTGCTGATCTCCTCTTTATAAGACTCTTATGTCCGGTTATTGTCAGTGTCAAACAAGAAGGTTTTCGCTGAGATTCCATTCAGTGACTACTGGGTCAGTTTTGTGTATGGCTGTCGAAAAATTCTTTACTTTCTATACTGGTTTTGATTTTCTATTGTTGTGTGGATTTATTAATATTTTTTTATTTTTTTGTGTTACGACTGACTGTGTGATCTGCCAGCTGTGTCTGGATGCTATAATCTGGGTTTATATCGTGGGCGAAAGATAGATATTCGTTGTTATGTTGTAGGGGGAAGGTGGGATGTTAGATGTGTTGATATCATACGAAGCAAGTGAGAGACGTCCTCCTTGTGGACCTTCCGTGCAGGCTCATCAGCACTCCCGTGTTACAGCCTGTATGGAAGTGTGCATGTCTGCCATGGAGGTGGTCGTAAATAATTCATTTCAGATCCTCATTCGAGTTAGAACTCAATCTAATGTACTGTGATCGTGAGTACGATTCTCGACTAATTGGAACTATTAAGTAAATTCAGGTAGAGTCCGCGTCCGGAGCTACTGGAAAGGGATTCCCCCTGTTTCGAGCCCGGTATGTTAGAATCTCCTGCTCTGAAAGAATCTTGTTCATTACAAATTTTTGAGAAGTGATCATAAAATTTTTCGTCTATCTATGGTGTCTGTGCAGGGGGCCTATAAACTAGTCCTATTGTCAGTTTCTTTATTTTTGCGAATTTTAGCTTTAATTTCTTAAAAAATGAAGTCGACATTCTCAAGGGCTACAACTTATTTTCATACGGAATCTAAACGAAGTTTAACAAGAGCAAGACACCACCTCCTTCTTTGTTTCCTTTGCCATTTATATTTTGTTTTCCAATAATATTCTTTATGGTTGATTCTTTGGTTGACTGTGGTACCGTACGGTTAAGGCAACTATACTGTATGCAACGCTACACGTAGTAATCTGACGCGTCACCAGAAGTACTGCAGCTTGACACACTGTAGTAGGACTTGTCAAACAAGGGGGAGACATGATAACGTGCCACACCTGTAGTGAAGACCTCTCACGCGTGGCCACTCACCCACCACTTTGCCTCACTCAGAACTCTCCCCGCTTAGGTTACACCATTGCTGCTGAGGCCACTGTGAACCCTCCCCTGCTTATCCTGTAAACTAGTAATATCCCAGTCTGTGTTTTAGAAGCAGTACTACAACTTGAGCAATACTTTCGAAGCATGAATACATTAAATCGTCTAAGTGTTACTTCCCCTGGAGAGAACGCTAACAATGACGTGCGAAAACAGTGTTGCTTTGACGGTGTGTGGTGTAGCAAGGATCATCAGATGTAGAGGCAACGTCTTCTACCGAAATTTTTTATCCTTGAATTCCCTCTCTAGGCTGACTCATGGCGCACTGCAGGATCAGAAGTGATGAAAATTTGTATATCAAGAGAGGCTTTTCAACATTCACACCAACATCATCTCAACATCTTTTTCTTTTTCAGATTTGCACCATCATTTTGACTGAAAAAGATACAGTATTGCGTTAGTCTGCGAACAGAAGTGCTGCAAAGGTTAACATTTAACATATTGACTAGGAGTACAATTGTAAGATGAGCTTAGAGTAGAGAGGGGGCCTCGTATACTCTTGGAACAGGGGGTGTCAGCAACGAGACCTTACTTGTAATTCCCTAATTGTTTGTCTCTCCTTGGTACGAATAATACTCCTTTACTACTGCTTCATGAATTTTATCATGCACCGACTTTTGAACAGGTCTGTGATCGCGAGGATGTAAATATTTGATCCGAAATACTCTGCCACGGGGCAGGATAGTGCGATTGTTGTCTCTCATGGTAAAGTACATGAATACCAAACATTCTAAACCCATTAGCAGTTGTAGTGACCCCTCTGGATGGATGTCTCCCAGTTGACAAGGTCTGGGAGGCTTCTTTACTTGGACTGGGATGTGTTTGCCTGAGCGTCCGGCTCCCAGTAAGAAGACTGATTTCAGTTATTTTGACTCTGAGACTAGAAAGACCAAGCTCTCGAATCATGTTTAGAATCTATGTTTTTCTAGGCCACACGAAAATGATTTTCATAGCCTCATTTTGTATTTTCTCAAGCCTTCTGAGCCTTCTCTCAGGCGTCAGAACAAGCAGAGACGCAGCAAAACCAATCATAGAACGGATGCCAGCGATGTACATCATTACAACTATTCTGACGTTGGCCCCAGACTGAGGCTTGGGGCCAGCCACAACTCAGAGTGCCCTCAACCTCTATCTACATTGGTGGTTAAGTCTCATTACTACAGCTCCAGGTGATGGTACCTCTAACCCAAGATACCAGTACTTTTTCTTTTACATAATCTGGTGACATCCCTTCTTTTAGGAGGACGTCTGTTGAGGATTTTGGTCTTGTCAGTAGATACAATAAGCCCTCACCTTTCACAGGTATCTGAGTGTATTATTATACCCAGAGGTGATGATCGTGAGAGTGCCAAAAAAACTGAGTACATTGTGTTCAGTATTTGTGGGCATGACTGAAGAAGGGCGTTAATTATGACATTGAGCAAAGTGGGGCTAAGTACACCGCCCTGCGGAGTACCAAGTTCAAACTCTTTTGATTTCACGTCTGTGTCCATAAATCTGAACGGACGACTTTCTGTTGGACAGGTAACCAGAGATCCACCGCAAAAGCCAGCCCCCTGTATCCGTTTAACAAGTTCACACGAGATTACGTGTTGAATGGCTATGTCAAAAGCAGCTTTATAGTCAAAGAAGGTGGTGTAATTGTGCTCAGTATGGAGAGTTAATAAGGTGGTGATGCAATGATGAGCACTCTTTATATGCATAAAACCATACAGATTGGGAGACGAATGCTCACTAGTTGTATGTGGCAGACGACTGAGTATCAACCTTTCAAGGTTTTACATGAACAGTTTGTCAAGGATATAGGTCTAAAGGCATAAGGTTGGGTGGGTTTGGGTGTTGGAATGATAAGGGTATCCGTCCAAGAGGTAGGTAGAACTCCTGCCACATAACTCATGTTGTACAGCGCAAGGAGAGTATTGCCCAGTACGTTGCGAAGGAGACGTAAGATTTCAGAGGTGATGCCACCCTTTCCTGGGGACGTAGCTTGGCCATTAGTCAGCGGTGCGTCAAGTCTAAAACCAGTGAACAGGATATTGCAGTCATCATGGCCCTCGTTCCTCATGAAGTGGATTAGTCCATCTCTATGTTCATGTTTGACATTTATTTCAGCCAGCAAGTCAGACGGTAGATTTGCATAACGAGACCTAGTGGCCCAGGTGTTGAGTAGGTCGCTTGCCTTCTGTAAAGGGCTTGGATGGGAGACCTGACTGGTTTTCCTACCCATTTTTTTTTTCTTAATGTTTGTACGCTCTGCTGTCAGGAGTATTTGTGCTCAGTCCATTAACAAACGTATCCCAGTTAGATTGTCTTAAGTTCAGTCATACGCTGCCGGGGAGTTGCTAAGGCAGACTGGAACGGTTCCAGCATTTCTGATGTGCGTGATAGCCAGTAAGCTAATCCAGGTTTTAGTGGGTCAGTACAGCGGGCGCGATGTCTCACTGGGTTCGGCTGAGATGTTTTACTGGGCGGAGCTCCTGATCCGTGTTGGTGGTTCTGAGTCCTGCTGGATAGTTTCAACTGGGTGGAAGGCCTCTGTTGATGGAAGGTCTCTGCTGATGGAAGGTCTCTGATGATGGAAGGTCTCTGATGATGGAAGGTCTCTGATGATGAAAGGTCTCTGATAATGGAAGGTCTCTGTTGATGGAAGGTCTCTGATGATGGAAGGTTTCTGGTGATGGAAGGTCTCTGCTGATGGAAGGTCTCTGATGATGGAAGGTCTCTGTTGATGGAAGGTCTCTGACGATGGAAGGTCTCTGTTGATGGAAGGTCTCTGATGATGGAAGGTCTCTGTTGATGGAAGGTCTCTGATGATGGAAGGTCTCTGTTGATGGAAGGTCTTTGATGGTGGAAGGTCTCTGTTGATGGAAGGTCTCTGATTATGGAAGGTCTCTGTTGATGGAAGGCCTCTGTTTATGGAAGACCTCTGTTGATGGAAAGCCTCTTTTGATGGAAGTTCTCTGTTGACGGAAAGTCTCTGTTGATGGAAGGTCTCTTTTGATGGAAAATCTCTGATGATGGAAGGTCTCTTTTGATGGAAGGTCTCTGTTGATGGAAAGCCTCTAATGATGGAAGGCCTCTGTTGATGGAAGGCCTCTGTTGATGGAAGATCTCTGTTAATGGAAGGTCTCTGTTGATGGAGGGCCTCTGTTGATGGAAGGTCTCTGTTGATGGAAGGTCTCTGTTGATGGAAGGCCTCTGTTGATGGAAGGTCTCTGTTGATGGAAGTTCTCTGTTGATGGAAGGCCTCTGATGATGGAAGGCCTCTGTTGATGAAAGGTCTCTGTTGATGGAAGGTCTCTGTTAATGGAAGGTCTCTGTTAATGGAAGGTCTCTGTTGATGGAAAGCCTCTGATGATGGAAGTTCTCTGTTGATGGAAGGCCTCTGATGATGGAAGGCCTCTGTTGATGGAAGGTCTCTGTTGATGGAAGGTCTCTGTTAATGGAAGGTCTCTGTTAATGGAAGGTCTCTGTTGATGGAAGGCCTCTGATGATGGAAGTTCTTTGTTGACAGAAGGTCTCTGTTGATGGAAGGCCTCTGATGATGGAAGGTCTCTTTTGATGGAAAGCCTCTGATGATGGAAGGCCTCTGTTGATGGAAGGTCTCTGTTGATGGAAGTTCCCTGATGATGGAAGGCCTCTGTTGATGGAAGTTCTCTGTAGTTCGTGTGGGACCTCGCTATCAACCTGCAGCATCTGTCTGTAGCCCTCTTGCTGATGTATTTGTAATTGTGCGACACTGTTTGAAGTTGCATAGTTGATGATTTCATCATTTATCGACGGACGATTCTTCACCAGCGAGTCATTGGTACGGCTGGAAGGTCGGGACCCAAGGGAGCCAGGGGTGTAGGTGTCCGGAGAGCCAGGCAGAGGGTGCGGGTGTGGGTGTGATGTGTGGGCTCTGTTGGTGTAGTGGCTGCGGATGTAAGGTTCTCTCACCTACGACGTCGGGGGAGGAGGGGGTACTGGGGCATTAGAGGGCTCCCCATCGTGTACCCAGATAGCAGCCAGAGGGGTCCGGGATGCAAGTGTCTATCACTCAGGAACACGTTGTACCCCATCATCGCTGGGTGGCGGCTTGGCCATGGGACAACCCTCGCGTGAAGCACGGACTCTCACGGTATGACAGTTCGCACGCTTCGTGGCGACTGCAGCGTCTCCACCCAAGTGTCCACATTTCTTCGTGTCATGACCAACGGCCGACACACGTCCCAATTTTAGGGGTAGGAGACTTGCAGGTGTTGGCTGTGTGTCCCCATCACTGATGTCTGAAACATCTACGGCGTGGGAGGGAAAGGGGTAAGCAGAAGTCTTATAGGTTGCTCCAGGTGCCAGCCTGAAGTATAAGCGTGGCGGAATTTGAGGGCGGACGACCCACTCCGTGACAACCAGTCTGCAGTTGGGCAGTCGCCATGGACTGATGACTGGGTTGGTCTCGAAGGAGAAAGGTTCCACATTCACATTTCTAGGATGCATTTCAAAGTTGCTTACTCAGACGAAGTAATGGTAACAACTGGGGACCCACTATTGTCCCTGGTTCGTCTTTGTAACTTTTCAGTGGGATGGAATCTTACTCGAACAAGTTTGAGAATGATTGTTTTTTCTTAATGTTTAAGGCTCCAGTTATGGACAAAAATAGTAAAAGTTAAGAGTGTTCAGGTCTGTGAAACCTACCAAAGAGACTTAGACATGCTTCAGCTGTGGTTAGGAACATGATCGAAGAATTCCAACAACCGTAGTAAACGTAAGGTGATGAAGATGGGACAGTTTGAAAAAGGATTCCGCGATATGATTACCGTCTTGTGCGAAACAGATAACAGGAATCAGCATAGGAAAAGAATCAGGTGGATGATCCAGTGCGAACTTATCTCCGTAACATCGTATCAGGGGCATTGTTAGGGATGCAAATCACCCGCCGCCCAACATCGAAATTACCTTTAAGTACTGAGATATGGAGAAGCTCAGGAGAAATACACATCATATACATAACTCAAACTAGAATACGTAATGCCAGTCTGGCCTCCCACTTACTGAAGAAGGTCCAGCGGGGAACAACAAACACTGTACCAGAGGAGGAGCAGCCAAGCTGGACAAGAGGAAGAAGAGCAGCTAAGCTGAACGAGAGAACAATGAGGGAAGATATGATTATGCCGTACACGTTTCTAAAAAGGTTTGATGAGAGCATGAAGATAAAACTCCTGGAAACGCTGGGTGTACAGGAGGACATTACAGGACGCTAGGGGGTAAGTCACAAAAGATGTGAAGAAATACTTTAACTGTATCCAAGTTGCGGGTGGCTGGAACAGCCAAGGGAGAAAACTCCAAAAGCACACAGTAGAAATAAGCTGTATGATGCAGTGGAAATGGGAATAAAAGGAATCACACACGTGTATAGGTCCTTCAATATGGTGCATAGATAACTGCTTACACACATACACACACACTTTACACATTTTAGTTATAGTTTTACTCAAGGTGTAACTGACGTTTTTAGTCGTATGGCCTCATCCTCGCTACAAGAGAACTCCATAAGTTAAGGTCAAATGAGGGATTTGCCCAAGAAGGTCTACTAAATACTGATAATTTTCTGTACTTCAAAATCAAATGGCTCTTAGCAATTTCGGAATCTTGCTCATAAAATCAGTTAAATACCGGGGCATCAGGTGTATGAAGCAGCTGGCGATCTGTGAAGTAGCTGGCGTCTGCTTCTCAGAGAAAAAGAAAAATAAACTGTCAAGTCAGTGAGGGCCGCCTGGACAGGTCGTCAGAAGGTGGAAGGAAGATGCTGAAAATAAGAGAGATAGAAGAGAAAAATGAACAGAAGGGAGGCTATGAAGACAAAGAAATAGACAGTCGTTTCAGAAGAGTGTAGCATCTGAGAATGGAAGACATCTCTTAGGAAAACTAAAGTTGATGTCGTGTGGACAAAAAAACACGAGTGTTCGGATAGAGACAATTTCTTTCC
The DNA here is from genome assembly GCA_038088735.1 of Panulirus argus. Lineage (NCBI taxonomy): Eukaryota > Metazoa > Arthropoda > Malacostraca > Decapoda > Palinuridae > Panulirus > Panulirus argus. Next base: position 10,550 of record JAYMFT010003475.1, on the reverse strand, counting down.
TTCACAACAGTGTTTTTCATCAGACACTTTTACATGTCGTTTTGAGACCAGTTGTTGAGTAATGATTATATAAACATTTTTCACGGTTAGCAATCCAAAGTATGATGCACTAACAAGTGCTAAGTGATTTTTTTTCCATAATTTTGGAAGTATTTGAACTGTGGAGACGTCAAACTTTTATAACCTGAGAGTTAGAGAATAACAATCTATAAAACAGGAAGTAAGGATCCCAGATACAGTAACTCCCCCACCTGTCTGAGGAACAAAAACTAAAAGCTTTAGTAACACGACCACGTTTGCGAAAACACGTTGACCTTATCAGTGCTAACATAGATAAATATGGCATTCTTTTTTCATTTCTTTCTGCAAACATACCACTGGTCACATGGAGAATGAAACATAAAGGTGCCATCAGTTGCTGGTAGAACCAGAGAGAAGTAAATTGTTATGACCGGTCATTACGTTCACGTGTGGAAACAAATTGCAAGAATAGAGTAAGATATATTCTTAGTGGGACACTATGTGTGAGGGGCGACTTAGATGGATGGTCGGGGAACAAAGAGGAAAAGGGATGGATAAGTGGTATATACACCACGGGTCGGATTCGAACCCTGAGAGAGGGGCGTCCGGTCTCCCTAGTCACACGGTTAAAAGACACAAACAATTAATTCCCAGTGTGTTTCCCAGTGCCCCGGCCTCAGCTCGGTGAGGGTGACATGGACTTTAGTCTATCTCGGCCCCGATGGTGTGATCTTTAACCTCCGTGTGGCCGAGGTGACAGGACGCTCCTTCCAGGGTTCCAAAGCGGCCTGGGACGTATATGCATTTGTCTTTCCATCGCTACATTGATCAGTACCATAGGGTCCCATACGTGACAGAGATAAAAATATGTCTATTGATTTTGGCGGACGTAAATGTGACAAACGCCCATTTCCAAAATGATGAGTTCATTACAACAGGAGATACGGAACAGAATGCGATGGGCAGTGTGCATGACGGCAGTCTATAAGAGGGTTAGGAGGGGCATGTTGGATTATGTGGCAGTAATATGTAGGCGAGCCTTTTCTTGTGCGTGGTGAAGGAGAAGAAATATGAACGAAACAAACTCAAAAGTTAAGAAGATGTGGAATGAAAGTGTAAAGTTTGACTTTTAAAGAAAGTTAAATAGGAAACTGTGAGAATCCAATGACACTGTGCAGGATGAAATTGAGGTGATGTGTAAGCAGTTTAAGAGGCTAGCCCGGAGATGTACAACTCTGCAAGTGCAAGATGAGGGAAGGAAGGTACAACATGCAACACTGTACATTTATGAATGTTGGATGAGGAGAAAGGGGGAATTTGGAGGAAGCTGAATCTACCAGAAATAGTGATGCATGAAGGTCAAATCTGTCAGAAAGCAAAAACAGAAAATTAGGGAGCGGTTTGAGATCATGAAAGTTCAAGAGTTGGGGCCCCACGAGTGAAAAACTCACTCGTTGTATAGGACAATTAGGTAATCACTCACACACACACACACACCTTTTATATACCAAAAGAGAGCTGGAAAACACAGGGTGACTGTCAGCAAGGGCAGTTGATGTACGATCGCAGTACTTTTTTTTTTGATGTTGAAGGCTCCAGTCACGGACAAAAGTCCACGTCAAGGCCGGGCCCTAACTGAAATATAGAGTGAGTTGAGAAATTGGGAATAAAAGACGGAAAGTATTTACGAATTTTTGAGAAATTGAAAGACCTGTCATTTTAAAATGAGCCAGGTCATATTTATTGGGAAAGACAGGAGAAGGTAGAGGGTTCCAAAGCTTCGAAGTGTAGGGAAAGAAGTATTTAACAAAACGGCACACCCTTGAGTTGCCGATGGCCACACAATAATCATGTGACGCTACAGTTTGCCGAGTATTGCGTGGTCTATCTAATGGTAGAGGCACACAAGCAGCCAGCTTTCGGGAGCAAAAGGCAAAGTAATACCTATAGAAGAGGGAAAGTGAACCAACATTGCGGCGTAGGGCAAGGGGGTCAAGTTTGGAAGTTAGCCTGGGACAGTTTATAAGTCGGACCGTTTTCCACTCAACTCTGTCAAGTAAGGAGACAGAGATATAACCACCCCAAATGTGAGAGCAGTACTCCATACAAGGACGAATCAATCTCTTGTATAAACAGGGCAACTGTTCAGAAGAGAAAAAGTTACGACATCTAAACAGGACACTTAGTTTCTTAGAGGTAGACCAAGCTATTTCCATAATGTGGGATTTTCAAGAAAGAGCGGATGTTACAGCACTACCAAGTGGACTTTCAGATCCGTCAAAGGAGATACGAGAGTTGTGAGGAGTTTTCGATTGAGAGTTGGGTAGAAATTGGGTCTTGGAGGCATTAAACTTAACAAGATTTTGTGTACCCCACTTCTATATCCAGTCCGAGTTTATTGTTGAAGCTATCTTGACCAGCTTACAGTAACATACAGAAGAAAGTGGTAGGTAGTTTATGTGTACAATAAGTACATCAGTATTTGTACCGCCTGATCTGTGTGAAGTTGTTAGTGTCGTTTACAAATCTAAACATCACTATCTGCGAGGCTGTACCATTGTCCTTTGACGAAAGGGGGACTGTCTCATTTTCCTGCTCATCACACGTGACCCAATTGAGAGCCGGAAGAGGAAAGTGAATCATCCAACAAATGAGATCGTGTGGAGGTGGATGATGCTTTTGGGCCAGTGGAGCCTCCTGTGACCTCTCAATTCAGTTGTGGAGCCTCCCCTTGCCGCTCAGTACAGTGGTGGAGCCTTCTACTGCCACTCAGTTCACTGGTGGAACCTTCTCTCTGCCACTCGGGCCACTGGTGGAGCCTCCTTTCTGCATATCAGGTTACTGGTGGCGCCTCCTCCTTGCCACTCAGGTTACTGGTGGAGCCTACTTCCTACCACTTAGGTCACTGGTGGAGCCACTTCCCTGCCACTCATGTAACTGGTGAAGCTTTCTCCCTGCCAATCAGGTTACTGGTGGAGCCTCTTCCCTGTCACTCAGGTAAGTGTAGAGCCTCCTCTGTGCTACTCAGGTAACTGTGGAGCCTCCCTGCCACTCTGGTCACTGCTGGAGCCTCCTTCCTGCCACCCAGGTCACTGATGGAGCCTCCTCCCTTCCACTCAGATCAGTGGTGAATCCTCCTCCTTGCCACTCGGGTCACTGGTGGAGCCTCCCCCTGCTACTCAGATCACTGATGGAGCCTCTTCTCTGCCACACAGATTACCGGTGGGACTTCTTCCCTGCCACTTAGATCACTGGTGGAGCCTCCTTCCTGCCACTCGGGTCACTGATAGAGCCTCCCACTGCCACTCAGGTCACTAGTGACAATCCTCCAGTGGAGGGAGGCGCCATCCAGCATTCTACTACCCTAGTGGTGGCACGGCCGCATGCAGCTTGAGCTCTTGGCTATTAGAATTCAGAGAGAATGTTGGATGTACACATTGTGGTGACCACACTGGGGAAGATGGTGACAAGGTGCAGTGTGGGCTTGGCTCGACTGTGGGACCTCACTGGTACTTGAGGACCTGAAACCACTGTAGAGGAAGGCTAGAATTTTGAGTTTCAGGTTGAACATAATATCTTTTTCTTTGACAAACTGGAAAGTGTGAACGATCAAGACATTATGGTTTTAGATGTTTTTTCTTTTATGTTGAAGGCTCCAGTCACGGACATAAGTCCACGTCGAGGCCGGGCCTTAGTGGAAATATAGAGAGAATTATGAAATGAAAAGAGAAAAGACTAGGGAAAATATTTACGAGTTTTGGAGGAAATGAAAGACCTGTCTTCTGAAATGAGCCAGGTCATAGTTATTGGGAAAGACATGGGAAGGTAGAGAGTTCCAAAGCTTGGACGTGTCGGGAAAGAAGCGGGTACCAAAACGCCCCACTCTTGAATTTCCTATGGCCACACAATATCAGTAATATGACAACAAATAATTGCTGTAGATGATAACGATGTGATCATCTTAGGAAGGCGAGTACGAGTGATTTGTTTGGACAGACTAGCGTTGCATGATATAAAGGTCATGCTAATGAACGTATTGTTTAGTCTTCCCTCACTGGAAAGACTGTAAATATTTCTTCTGTTGAAATAATTACATCATAGAAACGGGAGACATTGTCCGGGGATGAGGGGAAAGTGTTCGTGGAAACCGGTGGTGATTTCGTGGGACACAGATGCTCGCGGTGTTGGAGATGATTGTTGATGTTTTATATCATGATCGAGGAAGAATAACTTACCAGAAGTTGTGTCATTATACAAGATATGAGGATTATGCAATGCCCGGGGAACACCCGACCACAACACTGGGGGAACACCCGACCACTTCGTAACTTTTTATAACTGGACAGTTGTCCCGACACTCCCAGCCTTTACATAACTCTACGGAGGCCGTAGTGAGTCATGGATGGACACAGTATCAATTGTTACCATCAGCGGGGACCCGTGCCCATGACGCCCGTTACCCGCCACCACTGCTGGCCGTCTGGACCGCCCAGGTGGTAGTGGCCGGGATGGACCCCAAGGCTACCAGTGTTCCCTCAGTGCAAACCGCAAGTTTTAAGGAAGAGATCCAATCGTCGGGGCCCGACATGAGCCAGTGGCCAGTCAAGGTTGTGGCCAACAGGTGGATCGGTCAGTCGGCCCCTTACAGCAGCTACCTACCCTCCCTCCCTCAACACGTCCCTTGACTAATCATACAAAGCCTGTCTTTCTGTTTACCTGGTCAGCTCATAAACTGGCCGCCGTGTTTTTACGTGTTTTCTCCTTCGTAGCTCGACCCTGAAGTGACACTGGACACCACCTTTTTGACACTCGCGCGAGCCCTCTTACAGTAGCCTGTTGACCCTGTGAGCGATCTTTGTTTGCCTCAGACTTACCCCACCCATCAACCACCTGGGACTTGTACACCGTTATCAGGTATGGGAACGTACACTTAGGCGTTGCGACACTGTCGTGTTCTCTCCTTCTTTCCCTGTCTCTCTGGCCCGTGTGCCTCACCCACACTTGGGTTGCTGGCATTCAGTCCACATCCACACACCCTCAATAACACTCGTATCACTTGACAACACGTAACTCATATGACTCGTTGATGTCAATCAAATCTTTATTGCGGTGAATGTCACGCGCTAGCCTTGCCTGATGGCAATCTCTCAGAAGAGAAAAAGTTACGACATCTAAAAAGGACACTTGGTCCTCACTCTATAGTAGTCCTGCCTCGAGCAAAATCTCGCGGTAGGTGACGCTGACAGATACGCCACCGGAGGAGGCGTCAGACGGACAGACATCTTTCTCAGGGCAGCCTTTGCTGATTCCAAGATCACCATCTGACCCTTATCGTGAGCTTACAACTGTATCTCCGCCACATACACATCTGCTCTCAACTTTACGTTTTTCGCGAATTATATTTTGTACGCGTTATTTCCTGTAACATCCGCTCTCGTTGAAATGTACACAAGAACCCCAGTTCCTGGCTTGCCGTGTTGCTTCTGGTCACAAGTTTTCAAGGGTACATCCTAACCAACGTAGGCAAGAAAGTGTGTGTGCGTACGGCCACTCAAGGAGAGACGGATCCTTGGCGCTGGATGTGGCGAGGAAGTGGCATAGCTGCAGCCCCGTCATCCTAGCCAGAAGCCACCTTGTAGCATCCATGCCATAGTCTCACGCCAGGAACCAGCCCATCTCTTCCCGGGCCTACCTGAGGCGCCCATACATCCCGCCCCCACCCCCGCCCCTCATCTCTCACCCCAGGGGCATGTCTCAACTCCCCACCGTACCTGTGGCGCCCACGCCACCCCCACGCCCCAGGGACCTTTCCTGTCATTTCGGTCAGTGCGGAACCCGCGCATTGTTTTCATTGTTGAGAAAGAGACATCCAGCGTTAAAATGAACTTGGTGCGAGAGGACCCGGGGTGTTCCCTTAGGAGAGAACGACAAGGTAAAGAGCCTAGTGGTGGTATGAACAATGACGGATCATCCTGCCATCACAGTCGGTAGCTGGCAACAAGATCTCGTCCCGATGGAACCTCAGGACTGGACCTGTAGGCCGTCTTCTGCTGCTTCTGAAGGTTCTATCATCCCGTCCAGGTTAGATCATGTCTTCCAGCTGTGGGGCCCAACACAAAGCCCACACGTACAACTCACAATCGCTGGGGCCGCCAGAACGGACTGCTGGGGGCGGCTAAGGCTCCACTCATTCTGTTCGGTGGGGTGGAGATGGCTGAGGTGCTCGTGGTGATGTACGCGTGCAAAATACTTTAGAACATGGTGCCAGACTTGAGTCCGCCAGGTGTGGGAGGAATCAGCGCCCACACAAACCCAAGATGAAGCAGATCCCGGGACCGCCTTGTCTACCACCCTCCGGACGCGGAGTGGCCGGCTTAGTCTACCAGGGTCGCACCTCTATACAGAACCTGGCATCTTCCGGGACGCCAAAGCATTACACGTGTTCACAGCCACGATAATACCTCTCTTCAACTACTCACATGTACCAACGTTCATCGATACCAATTCACACACGTTGAAATTACAGAGGATGCAAGGTGAGGCTCTATAATTCGTCACAGACGAAAAATACTCTTACACTGAAAACATCGTAGAACAGCACAAGCAACTAAAGATTAAGCCAGTTGGTTCATACCCAGGAGAAATAGCCCAGAAAGCATATGGAAGAGACTCGAAGACAAAGATGATGCAAACTACAGACAAATCGGAGACTCGACCACAGTATAAACATGGAACATCCTTGGTTCCTTCGTAGACTTAAAGCACTTAGAGAGGTTCCAGTCATCCATCGATGTATACAGGGAAAGGTATTTAGCTTAGCTATGTGAATCTTTCTTGTTTATATTACCGGGGGAATATAAATAAGGCACCAAAAACACGCTTCCAGAAATCAGGCGCATGCATAAAAAACCTTACACCATACACCTGTACACAATCCCGTCGTCTCTTCCATACCAAAGTATCCCTTCCACTATCCCACCTCTTCTCCCTCTCCTCTGGCTGCCTTATTAAAAGAAAAAACTTAAATGGCGAGCTGGAAATCATTAGTTGCCTAGAGCATTCACCCTCCTTCCGTGTGAGAATTAATGATCTTACTTTTTGTCTCATTAAAACTACCGAGCCAGCTTCATCGTCTTCCTAGATGCACAAAACACATACTCGGCTCATTTTCACTTCCTATCTTCGCGTTCTTTCGCTGCCACGTACTCTTACCTTTAAATGTAAACATGGCAAAGTCTGTCAAGTTGATGGCCTCTAGTCGAGGGATGAGAGGACTCTGTCGAGTCCCGCCTGCCTCTGCTGCCAACAAGAGGGAGGAAGGTTGAGGTAGTAGCAGTGTTGGCCCCTCTCAAGCCCCTTTGCCACTAGCAGCGACCCGTTTTATTCATCCCACCAACATTCACGGTCGTTGTACTCACCCCAGCACCAACATGTCTTTCGTACACGTCCTGCATCCTAAGTCTCCAAAGTTAGACGTCGTGTGGCTAAAGGTTCTCTTCTCGGCTAATGTACCAGTGTTTTCGCCTGTTTCTACTACCGTTAGCTCAACCCTACGAACTTTATAACTTTCCTTCCGTCCATATCCTTGCCACAAGGCTCTGAGGTACTCTCATCCTCCACATGGGGAACTCTACCCTGTGGATTTCAACATACGCTGCAGGTTATGGCTGAAACCTTCTCTTAAGGTTGGATGAGGGAGTGAAGCCCTCGTATTTTCCATTTTCTGCGATCAATTTTTCCTTTTTTATTAATGAACGACGTGGCACACGCATATAATATGCCCCTATGAAGGCCATCTTGGGTGAAAGAAAAAGCTGAATAGAAAGAAAGCAGAAATCAATCAAGACTCAGCAGGTGCTTGTAGACCTGACTCTTAAAGGAAGAAACGTTTTATGAAGAAGGAAAGACAGAAGGAGGAGGAGAACTCCACAGCTTAGCTGTCCGAGGGAAGGAGGCATCATAACAGCCACTCCTCGAGTGTCCGGTCTCCACCACACAGAAACTGTGGGAAGCAGCAGCCAAACGCGTGCTATTGGTCCAAACCTTGGGGCTGGGGACACATGTAGACACCTAACGAGAACAGTGGCCGAAATAATACCTTAATAGCTAAAGAATAGAGAAAGAGCATCAACATCGAGGCGTACGGATAAGGAAGGTTGAAGAGAGATGATGCCAGGAGAATTAAATGAAACAGAAAGCTATCAGTTTACCACTTTTGGTAATAGACAGGCGTGAACAGTATTCCATACTTATGCGGATAAAACTCCTTTAGATGTGAAACAGCTGCTCACAGGAAAAAGAATTACGGCCCTTATACAACACTCTCAGGGTCTGGGGAGCAGGCTTTGTGACGTTGATTATGTGGGGTTTGCAGGACAGCGGAGGATATGTTTACACCCAGCATATTCATATTATTATAGGGTCAAATTGTGGTGTTTCGAAATTATACACTGAAAGAAACAAACAAGTCTTGGGTAGATATATAGGGAGAAATTGCGTTTTAGCACTTAAGTATTACATTGTTACTGGTCCCTTAAACCGAAATGCTATACAGGTCACAACTGAGAGAGGAAATACGATCAGTACGAGAAAGTGAACGAGTTTAATGGGAAGAGGAAGAGGGTAGGAAATGTGAGTTGAAGAATGTAACGTGGAATCATCAGCATAAGAGTGAAAAGGATTAGAAACAGAAGAGATCATTTATTGAGAGAAGGAAGAGAGTTGGTGATAAGGCAAAACCCTGAGGAACACCCCTGTTGATAGGATAGGAGGGGAAAGTCGCTCCATCGGCGACTACTGCAATGGAACGGCCAGAGAGGACACTATACATCAGAGAACAGAGAAAGAAGCAGTGAAACCAGAGGAAGAGAGTTTAGGAAACAATGACTTGGGCCACACCCTGTCGAGCGATGCGACAAAAGTTGCACCGATATCCCTGAGAAAAGAGGACCAGAGGTGAGTCACAGAGGAGAGATCACCATATCATTCAGCGTCCAAAGTTATATACCTACTTTTGTTTATATCTGTAACGATATCTTTTATCAAGGTTCATGCTTCAAACTAACTTGACATATTTTGGCTTTTAGAATTTTCAAGCGTAGTTGAATTATAAATAACACAGTTTACTGGAAAGCCAATGTAGTCATCAAGATACAAATGAGATTATTAACGAAATAATAAATTTCAATATAGTACAAATGAAGCCCAACCAATGAACTTATTTTCGCTTTGATCACCAGTCAGCTCGATCCACGGACGTACAAAAGCAAATTCATTGTTTACAGGAAATAGACTGTTCCATACTAAGAATTCTAACCTTTGTATATCCATAAAAAAAAAAAGTGACGATCAATGGTAACTGCTTGTAATGTAAGGCTGAGAGAGCCGCCTGCCAGCAAAGATGGGTACTTAATCCTGCTGTGGTTTAGCTTCCTAGGCTGCAGGACATAGATACGGATGAAATATGATGCAAATATGATCATGAACAACCAAATATAGGAACCAGACCCTCTGCCGTGGAGCTTTTTTTGCCCTAAAGATATATTACCACACACACACACACACACACACACACGGCCTCCGGAAGAGGGGCTTGATTGGGTCTCCCCGTAAGATCGCATGCCTGCCCAGGGGAAAAGTCTGGCTGTCGGCTTGATGGAACTCCTTTTAAGAAAATGCGGACGAGGTGACTGATCGGAAGAATAAACAATGCATTATGATAGTTTTCAAAAGACCAAAGTTGTTTCGCAAAGGCATTCCCAACTGTGTTACTAGGTGCTGAATTACGCCGAAGGATGAAGGCAAGTGGCTATGCGTGAAATAAATAGCAGTTTGAAGCATTTATGCCGATGTGAAACGAACACCCTTTTGAAAAAAGAAAGATATCTGCAAATGAAGTCTTTCTCTGTTTGACTGAACGTCTAATGACATGAAATCAATACGTCTAAATGAACACCTGTTTAAAAGCAAATAGTTCCTTATGGTATGAGCATCCAGTTCATCTTTTCTTTACACTGAAAGCAGGGGGAAATGCCCTCTACTCCCCTCCCCCCGCCCGCCAGCCTCTATAATTGGCTCCCCAGTCATTCCATTTAACTGGGGGCGGGGGAGTACCCTTGTCTCTGGGGAATGTTACTTTTAGTCCCTGTATCAAATTCAGCCGTTTTCTGTATAAGGTATTAGGTGTTATGATGACACAGATGTTGTACTGTATTTCAGTTCATACAAGATGGGATTATTCCTAGTATTTCTGTGCAACAAATTCCTTGTAGCTCCTCACACCCGGACATCCCATATGGCCATTCAAACTGATAATTTCCGTCTTTTGTGAGTCCCCGACCACCTCCCTCCAGAGAGACGGAGCAGTTGTCGTGGGTGCATCGGGGGCATGAAATTAGCATATGGGTACACTGTAAGCCAGTATTTACCGCGAGAGGACCTTTCAACTCTCAGTTCTCTATATTTCAATTAGGGCCCGGCCTTGATGTGGACTTTTGTCCGTGACTGGAGCCTTCAACATAAAAAAAAAA
>JAYMFT010003464.1:0-17255 GCA_038088735.1 Panulirus argus | reverse complement strand
TATATATATAGCGTTAATGGGATGGCCTTGATTAGGGCCTCATCTGACCGTGCCGTCTCAGCTAACATAAAAAAAAGGTCATAAGACAGAGGAACGCGAGGAAGAAAAAGGATTTCCTTGAAAGTTAAGAAGAATCCTAGGAAATTCTTCAAATGTATAAGATAAAGGAAGTCGGTTAAAGAAGGAATTAGACCATAATGAAACGAACATGACACACTGACTACTGATGACAAGGAAATGGCTACCATGCTAAATCATTCTTTTAACTCTGTATTCACAACTGAAGAAACATCTCGAATACCTCAATCAATGAAAATGTTTCAAAGATCTGATGAAGAAGACTTGAAGGTTAGAGAAATAAAGAGCTCTGAAATACTTAAATCTCTGGACCAACTAAATCCTAACAAATTCAATGGCCTAAATAACTTAGCTCCAAGATTTTCAAAAGAGTTCAGGATACAGCTGATATACTTTATATCAAAAATATTCAACATATCTCTGTCGGATGGTCAGGTGCTATATAACTGGAAACTAACAAATGTTACTCCTATATATAAAAAAAGGAGACAAAAAATGCACCTTGAACTACCGCCCAATTAGCCTTACGTAAGTGTTAGGTAAAATAATAGAAAAAATTATACGAGAAAAGATTGTCACTTTTCTAAAAGATCACACGGTTTTTGCAATAGAAGATCTTGCCTGACAAATTTACTAGAATTTTTTGATAATATTTATCAGAATTGGGATGGAAAAGTACCGTCTGATATAGTATAATTAGATTTCCAAAAAGCTTTCGATAAAGTACCTCGCGAGAGACTTTTACGTAAACTCAAAGCACACGGAATCGGTGAATAACACTGTGCATGGATTAGAGACTGGCTTACCAGAATAAAGCAGCATATAGTATTAAACGGCAAAGCCTCAGATTGGCTAGACGTAATGAGTGGTGTGCCACAGGGGTCAGTTCAAGGCCTCATTCTTTTCATACATTAATTACCTAGAACTCGGTATCATATCTAAGATCTCCGAATTTGCTGATGATAGTAAACTTGGAGGTAGATCTGTAAACAGGCAGGACTGTGAAATGATTCAAAGAGATCATAACTTACCAGCATAATGGTTAGGCAGATGGCAAATGAATTTTGATGTAGACAAGAGTAAAGTTATGCACTTTGGAGACAAGAATATACGTTAAGACTACAAACTATTCGGAAACTCTCTAACTAAAGTAAATGAAAAAAAGGGCCTTGGTGTTGTCATTATCAACAATCTGAAGTACACTAAACAGTGTCAAGCAGCAAGTAAAAAAGACAACCAAATGTTAGGTTTCATAGCCAGGAACATAGATTACAAGACACCAGAAACAATTCTCACACCTTATAATTCTCTAATAAGACCACACCTTAAATATGCAGTTCAGTTTTGTTCCCCAAATTATAAAAAGAGAAAAAATTAGAGCGAGTATAAAGACACGCAACAAAATTGATCCCATCCCTTAGAAATCTGGCATACGAAGAGAAGCTAAAATGTTTGGATCTCTTTACGGCGACTTAATCCAAGTGTTCAAAGTACGGAATGAGTTCGAGAACGTAAATAACAAATATTTCGAGATACAAGAAAATACGGTTACCAGGACAAATGGAATAAAACTCAAAGCTCAAAAGACATAGTACGGATGTGGGAAAAAGCTTCTTTTACTTTAGTTGTGTTGAGCACTTCAGTAAGTTACTGTCAGACATAGTGAATGCTGAGATTATAAATGCCTTCAAAACTCGTTTAAACAAATACTTTACAAATTTAGGTATAATCTGAGAAAAATGCCAGAAATAAACTGTATAAACGACAGCAGCAACGGGAACAGTAGAAGGCTAATGTTCAGCAGCGGGGAGTCGGTGATAGCTTAAAAGATTGCTGAGTGGAATTACATTTTCTTGTCAAGTTTTTTTTTTTTTTTTTAACAGACAACCCAGTCGTGGGCGGATCAGGCCTCCTGTTGTATGTCTTTTTCATGTAAACTTGTATTACAGTACCCTGACACCACAGAAGTAACAACAAGCTTGCAACCGCACATTACAGAAGTGGAACAGAAGCTCATCCAAAACAGAAAGTCTGTATCTCCATTATCTATTTTAACCCCAGAACCAAAGGAAATCCAACTTGCAGCCTCTAGTTACTTTAAACAAATCAATTGCTCTCCCTCAACAAAGCCTCAGCCATTCAAGGCATCACACACACACACACACACACACACACACCTGACACTCGCCTCCCACACCTCAAACCTCTACACAAAAGCTGTGAACTAAATGCTCTGGTAACACATTATGACTAGAAAACGAAAACTTTGGTATCCAACGCAAACTGTTCATCTGTTCCATCTAATCTATGCCTCACCTTGCCTGGTTATCAAACCTGTCAAAAGCAATAAAGAATCTAAAAACCACACGAAAGAGCGCACTCAGAACAAACTCAGGGTGCCTAATATTACAAACACAAAACATGCAGAAGAAAACAAAGACCCTTTCAAGACAGTCCTACCAAAATATGCTTGGCATTCAGTTCTTTGCAACAGTACTAGGCCCTTACTATTCAAACCACTCTATAACTAACCACTAACACCCAAACATCCAAAGAGAAATAAAGAGCCTATCCTTAACTATCATTTTAGTAACCTCTACTCTTAGTTCCCCCTACCCTAACAAATTCAACACTTGTCAAAAGACATATACACCGAATGACTCAGAAAGCATAAAAAAAAAAAAAATCCCAACTCAAACGCGTCCTCACCAAGCATAACCAATCCGAAACCACACTCCTCCATGCACTGATTAGTCTCATCCTCATTATGGACTCCACCAATACCTACAACATTAGAAACACCAATTCAGCACATTTCACGACCCTTAATGCTCACGATGTAACTGCCACACTGTAGACACTATACTTCTGCTCAGTTTTTCTGCACTCTGCTTACGTAGACGCACTCACAACAGATTCTGGTAGCAGATGTGAGTGAGAAACTGCTGAAGCTGGTTTTTAAGTTTTGGAGAATGTGAAAAGAGAAAATTAAAAGCTTACAACAGAAACACCAATTCAGCACATCTCACAGCCCTTCATCCCCACATCGTAACTGCCACAATGTAGACACTATACTTCTGTTCAGTTGTCTTGCACTCCGCTTACGAAGACGCATTCACGACATTAGATTCTGTGACGCTTGTTTCCACCCGGCTGATGACCCGATTCTGGTGGCAGATGCGAGTGAGAAACTGCTTGAAGCTTGTTTTTAAGTTTGGGAGAAAGTGTGAAAGGAGAATAGTAAAAGTTAATGTGATGTAAGGTATTAAGTTCAGCAGTGAAAAGAGATAGGTTGGTTGGAGCGTGAGTTTAAATGGGGAGAACCTAAAGGAAGTGCATGTTTTACATACCTGAAAGTGGATTTGGCAACGAATGAGACCATGGGAGGTAAAGAGAGCTACAGAGTGGGTAAAGTGGTTAAGATCCTGAGCACACTGAAGAGTGTGTGAAAAGAGAGGTTACTATCGGTTACTATGTGTAAGAGCAAAATTTGGTATGTCTGATGGTATAATAGTCCCGACGATGTTGTACGGATGTGAGCCATAGGCCCTAGGAAAGAAGAATGGAGGAGATTGTTGAAAGGCATTCTCCTGTCGGAAAATTTCATTTCAGCACATGACTTCATATAAGCGAGAAGTTATATGAATATTTCCAGCGCTTCTTAACACTTTGACGACAGGGATATGTATAGTGAACTACATTCCTGAAAGGAGACAAGAAAGAACCCGAACGAATGTTAACACTTCCGAAAGAATTTTGCTAGAAAACTTTGGACGAACATAATGAAAGTTCACAGAAGTGAGAAGCTATTCACCTGCTCGCTGATCATTCAAGTAAAAGGCGTCCACTACAAAGCTCGTCAGTCATGCCACTGTAACAAAATGCTGCCGATAGAAAAGTCTCTAGTGATCCTGAGAAAGTGAAACTGGAAGTCGGTAGCGATGCAGAATCTGTTATCTGCGAGATGAGTCATTATACAGAACTGGCCGGAACTGGCCTCAAGTCATATGTAGAGGATCATGTGGATGACGTGACATTGTTAAGAGTCCTGAACCTAATAAAGCTCATCTATGCTAAAGACGAAAAACAATAAACATGCTACTAAGTCATTCTCTGAATCATCAGATAATGATGCAAAAGCTTACACAATAGCTACTAAAATTGATCATGGAATCAGAAAATAAGTATATCATCTATGATACTTTGAGGAGAACACTGCTGGATTTATCATTTTCATGTATAAAGTAGTGATTAGGGAAATCCAAGTGTATATAGTTCAGGAAAGGTCAGAAATGAAAGTAATAGAGATGAATAATTTGTGTAGGATAGTCAGAATTGGGAGGACCGATATTGTAAATGTGGGATTAAAAAGCCGTTTAAAGGTACATGGATGAAAGTCTTTTGGTCATGTAGAACTAGTGGCAGGTGATAGCTCAGTCAAGGAAGATGTACAGCAGTACATTGAAATATACAAGGAGCAGAAGTAGACAGTAAAAGAAATGGGGAGATGGAGTGAGAGAACTGATAAGGGCTGTATACAATTCAATTGGAGATCGAATAGGAATGGATAGAGGCTGGATGCAATGGAAGCAATTTGTACGAAAGTGAAATGAATGGTGATTTTGGTACCACTTGATGAATTGGCTTGGTGTGGAGTAAAAAAAAAAAAAGAGCCTTTCTTAATAGACTGGGAATCCATGTTTTGCTTAAAATGAGATTCTGAGTGATGCTGAATAAACATCATCACCATTAATCACCAAAGATACTGGAAGAAACTCGTGAGATCAGCCATGATGTGGATCACCCACTGACCACAACCGTCGTCACATCGAGCCGCTGGTCCTGTCTTCTGTGTCAACTTTAGACACACTTAAGAGACAACACTTTTCTCCTGGATCAGCAAACGGAGGAGAAACAGGTAAACCGGGCAAGCTACATATCTTATATGAGGGTTACGTCAACATAAGGAGATTAGAGTACCATCTGAAAATGCTTATCGACGTAAAGAATCAGGATGTGGTAAAACAAGAGAAGCAAAAACGCAAGAGAGGTAGTCTGGCTTATCACTAAAATTCCTGTCTTGAAAATCGAGGTATGCACCCTGGTAAAGTTGTTTCACATAATTCCAACGACGACTGCGATGGCAGGGCGTAAGTTCACTTTCCTCCGTCACCCAAAAACAGTTGACTAAATACCGCTTTAGCACGTTTACACAGAGGCAGGCTGGACAAGATGAACGTACAGTCTGTGGCTGATGCATTCAGTTTAAGTAACGGGCGTCAATTGGCCAACTTTGTAAAATATGAATAGGTCAACATGCCGATTGCATATTACACAGGACTGCCATCCAATATGCCATTTACCCATGTGATAAGTGCTTTGCTCGGTAGAGGCAGGATTCTAAAGTGCTTCGAAGCTCTTCAAATTAAGTGTTTACTCGTTTATGTTGTATTGAACTGTTTCAAAAGTTATTGCAAATGTTCACTTTGATGTGGCTCTTAATATTAACTAAGCGGTTTACGTCATCTACATGATATCTACCCAGAATGAAGCTTTTATCCATTACACTGCTGTCCGAAACAACCGTCGTGCACCTGCTTGACAGTAGTTTCATAAGTTGTAGAGTTACTGGTTCCACATTTCATTTTTTTTTATGTTGGCTCCAGTCACGGACAAAAGTCCACGTCAAGGCCGGCCCCTAATTGAAATATATAGAGAATTAAGAAATGGGAAAAAAAAGGAGGGAAAGTATTTGCGAATTTTTGAGAAAGTGAAAGACCTGTCTTTTGAAATGAGCCAGATCATAGTTAATGGGAAAGACATGAGAAGGTTGAGAGTTCCAAAGCTTTGACGTGTTGGGAAAGAAACAATTATCAAAACGGCACACCCTTGAGTTGTCGATGGCCACACAATAATCATGTGACGCAGCAGCTTGCTGAGTATTGCGTGGTCCAGCTAGTGGTGGGGAACACAACCAGCCAGCTTCAGGTATCGGTGATCTCATGCGTTAGTGAGGGCCGGTGGGATTTCAGATAGTGTTCTTTTTTGTTGTTTTTGTCCATTGTTTGTTATTTCAATTTTTTTTTTCGCTTTTCGTCTTGTCAGTCTCCATATTCATTTGAAATTTGATATAGATAAATGCATGGACTGGTATGCTTTAAAATATTTGAATATTAAAGCTTTTTAACTGAGTATACCAGAAAGTGACAGCTAGTGAGTACCTATTTGTACAACACGAGGAGGGTAATCTACTCTCGTAAGGGTCCTATCTCGAAGGATTTGGTTTGTGGGGACATGGGCATTAACCAAGAAAAGCCGTGACGCGGAGATCGAAAGTAGCCAGAAAACACTGAAAAGTATTCCAAGAGTGTTGTTTGTCATGGACCAAGCTAAGGCCAAGAAGGTAAAATTGTGCGCTCTTCTGCTGTTTACTCTTGTTCCGAAAATGTCGAACTCTCACTGGTTTTCTCCCAGGTTTTGGGGAATAAAAACAATGAATTCCAAGGCCTAAATAAATTCAAGAAGAAAAAAAATGTTGATTGTGCAAAGTAACAAGTGAAACACTGTCACGTTTGTTAACATACTGTTAGGGGAAAATTGTGTAAATTATGAACTTAGAAAAATGATGGAAGATATATTTCTATAGAATATAGGTTAGTATAATATATTGTGATATGAGTGACTGTGTATTGAAAGAAACTTTCTTGTAGCATACTGTCTATCATATAAAAAAGAAACAGTAGTCAGGATGGTATAAGGTCGTACTTAGCGTAAGAACAGTAAATACAGGTATCAGATGTCCGAATTCGCTCCATTATGAACAGTGTAAACAAGAATGTACAGGAATACTTATATTTGAGAACACACAAAAGAAAAATATATAGTCTGTGAGGTCAGAATTTCCAATTCACTTACGAATACTCGTACAGTATAATTGTATGGGGCAGCACTAACAACGTATATGACGTCGAGTTCCCTTGGTTGTCTGGATCATTCAAGCGTGTTAACGGAGCTTCGCCCGCGGGTTCGCCTGGATCTGCTCCAGGAGTCCGGAGCAGCCTATTCTACCTGCATTATCTTTACATCACGCATTATAAAAGACTGCGAATGCATTATCAGACACAGTTCTCAATGCACGTATAGAAATGAAACGTGTTGCATCTGCGTCGGATCGTGATCCCACATCACATTCCCAAGAGGCTGATTCTGAAGCTTCGAACCTTTACCGTCAATCGTAAAACCCCCTCCCATATAGATACCAGGTCTTGCTGGACCAGCCAGAAATCAGATTTCGTGAAATAATCACAATTATCTGATATTTTCAAACATAGAGAAATATTTTTTTTTTAGAAGAACCAGTAGCTCCATACTAAAATTTCACATGCACATGATGCATAACTCAGCTGAAGTATCGTTAAGATGATGACGTTAGAACTATAAATTCCACGACATGCACGATGTAACAGTAACTGAAACCGTGTGGTGACTCAGTCGTATATCTGTGTCGTGAACCTTAACATTTAAGATTTTGAATAAATAAGATGATTGTATTTTGTTAGCATACCATTCGTCAGTGCGTTTATAGCCAATTCAATCTTTCTGAACATGACGGGCAAGTTTGTCAGGTCGTTTGTGAATTCCTTACAGCCTGTTGACCTCCTTAAAGACCATAAAAGAGCTCTCTGATTTTCTACTGGATCATAGACCTGTCAAGGAAAGTTTTTGGTGTCATTCTTAGCGAACAGTAAGTTGCAAGTGATTGGTAATACCGTTTTCGGTGTGATAACAGTTGTTCGCCGGGACAAAAGGAATGAGTGCGGTGCGCCTTTTATGTGAACGACTCTAAAGATACTCGGTTTAATGGCTGGCATATGAGTGTCCCACGTGTTCTTAAAAAGTTGACTTATTTGTGACTGATTTCAGCGTTTGCCTTAAGGAGTTGGAAAAGAAGTTCCCGTTAACATGAACACCAGCGTTGAACGCCTCTTCTACAGGCAAGTGGTGGTCGTCCGTTGTGATGCAGATGAAAACCAGTTCGATGATGAAGGCACAAAAATGGAAATTCGTGAATCAAGATTCTGTAAACAGACATTTGATCGAGCACGATTCATTCAGTGGGTCACTGGTGGTAGAACACGTAGCAGCAGATAATTCTTCTTTGGTGCAATTGTTGGGCGTACTGTGAGGCACCTCTAGGGTCTGATACAAAGGAGTCACTTTTAACTGACAAGAGAGTGACTGTTGGGTGTTGGAGTTCGTACAGAAACCTTGAAATTCCAACAAATCTGATGGTGAACTATTCGAAAACAAAAGAAAACTGTGAGCCCAGAATCTGAGACATCCGTTTGGAGTGAAGATCGCGTGTGTGTGGAGGAACAATAGAGCAAGGGTTCTTCTATATGGCCGGCAGGAGAGGCATTTTGTGGACTACTTGGCTGCATCACAGAGAGTTTCCATAACTTCGGGTCTACAGTTTCATCTCTCTACAGACCTTGAGGTAAGAATTGCGCGCGTAGACAAGTAGAAAATCGTCTTTGAGTTCGGGAGGGGGGTGGGGGTTAACGGTTTGTGATTAGGTCGTTAATTTTACTTACCTTAGTATGTTGTTTACATTTTCCCTCGGCTTTGAAGGTTTCTCCACTCGGTCGAGTTAATATAAGACTTTTATAGTTGAACATGTACTTACTGGGAAGGTATGGTATTTGTGTTGCAATAATAAGTACAGAAAAAAAAAAATGAAGAAATGAAGGTTTGGAACAATACGGCAAAAGGAAAATAGGTCATTGCCCATCATCAGGGCATCCTCTAAAAAACATGCCTAGTGCAATTCCACCTGTAAGCCCTTCCTTCATGCCAATACTCAAGAGCAAAACGCCATATTTTGCCCGAAGAAACTATGCCCTTTTTTTAATGTAGCAATATGAGCTTTTTCTCATCATGATAGTCATTATTCATCTTCATGTACTGTACATAAATGGGTCGCCATGAAAAATTTTTCCCCAGAAGTGAAAGTCCCTTAAAAGATGCGCTACCCATTACGAAGTAGCTTGATGCTAATATCCGTCTCGGTTGCCCATTAGGAGGCTCGGCTGATTTCAGCGTGGCATTTCTGATAGAGTGAGACGATGTTTTTATATTTTTAATCGTACATCTAGTTAAGTTGTGAGTTAAGTGCTTGAGGTGGTGCCGTATGAAACGCTATACGGGATTATTTGGCTGATATCTATGTGTTACGGTTTCCCTCCCATTCGCAACAGTCTTCACTCTCACTCGCCTTCCCAAGTGACCTCTCGCACGTTGCCCTTCCGCCCTCCCGTTCACGGCTCACCGCTCTCTCTGCCCTTCAGTTCTTGTTCTCTTACTAGCAACACTCCTTTATGACCTCCTACTCACTACTATCTCTGCCCTCCAGCTCGCCTCTCTCTCTGCCCTCATACTTTCCATGTTCCTCACTCTCACTCACACACCTTTCTCCAAAATCACACTCCCAGCTTTCCCCAGTTAATATGTCTTGCATTTATTCAGTACCCGTTAACATGATACTACGAACTTCGAAGAAAAGAAACGACAAAAGCTCATTCGAATTTTGGTTTCGTTTGGTATTCACAGTAAATGTAGTGCTGCGATTTCAGTAAAAATTTTAATGAGATTAATTCTTATCAGATGAATCATTTCTAATAAAAGAAAAAATATGAGACTGAACGTATTTATATATAAATGTCTGTAATTACTTATCGACTTGCTCTTTCGGGGTTAAGACGATCTGTCTCTTCAGTAGCTTTGTTAGGCTCCGCTTGCTGACAGCGTTTCATTTTTCACTGCTGTTACTTGATCGATTCTACAAGACACCGTATCCTCTCCTTCGTTGTTGCTCCTGCGAATTTTGAAGGACGCACAGGACTCGCTTTGTCCTTAGTTGATTCGAGGCTCCCCTCCCCCCCCCATGAAACATTATGAAGATGTTTCTCAGTACCTACAAAGTTGGACATATTATCAATCCATAACTATTTGTTTTCCATTGAGTCACGCAACTTATAAAAAGTTAACCAGTAGGTTTACCTACCTCAAATTCAACATTTATCATAATATTTTTCTTTATACAGTTGATTCTCAGCATCCAAGGAACTGAATGACTTTAGACCGATATCTCTAGAATGATTTTAATGCCATTTAACATGACTTACTTAGGAACTTAGTGTGATTCATAACTCGTAGAAAATACCACCTTGGACCATGGAATTTTACTCGGATGCTTTTAATATTTTCCCCTTGCCCTACTCCGTAATGCTGGTTCACTTTCCCTCTTCTGCAGGTATTACTTTGGCTTTTGCTCCCGAAGGCTGCTTGTGTACCCCTACCACTAGCTAGACCACGCAATACTCGGCAAGCTGCTGCGTCACATTATTATTGTGTGGTCATCGGCAACTCAGGGGTGTGCCGTTTTGATAACTGCTTCTTTCCCTACACGTCTAACCTTTAGAACTCTCTTCCTTCTCATGTCTTTCCCAATAACTATGACCTGGCTCATTTCAAAACCCAGGTCTTTCACTTTCTCAATAATTCGTAAATACTTTTCCATGTTTTTTCCCTCGTTTCTTAATTCTCTATTTTTCAATTAGGGCCCGTCCTTGATGTGGACTTTTGTCCGTGACTGGAGCCTGCAACATTAAAAAAAATCACTTATTTCATTCCCAGTTACTGTTTTACACTGCAGACGACTCCAGTGTTCAATAGAATACGTTGTTACTTTGCCGATAGTTAGATAATCTTTACATTGCGATGTCCTTTTATCTGGAGGCTGAGAAAGGAAATAATAATTAGGTACTATTAGGAAAATAAGTATCAGTAAGTATTATCTTTTCTACCAAATGAGCAACACATGATTGGAAACTTTTATGCAGATGGATTTTTGAAATCATAATCATGGAATTTATTGTTACAGAATACTTTGTACGAGTGTTCAAGGTTTTACAATGACCGAGGTGACAGTAGGTATACACGAGAGACGTATTGTTATGGAAGAGTGTTCATGGTTGTACAGTGACTAAAGTGACAGTAGGTAAAATAGAGAGGTGTTCTTCCGGACGAACGTTCAAGGCTCTAAAGTGATCAAGGTGACAGAAGGTACACAAGAGCCCCCCCTTTTTTTTAAAGACTAAAGTAACTTAGGAAAGGAACATTAAAGACATGCTCTTCTGGACGAGTGCTTAAGGGTGTTCAGTGAACGAGGTAACACTAGGTACATGAGAAAAGTGTTTTTTTTTTTTGGACGAGTATTTAAAACTCTACAGTGACCAAGCTGACAGTAGGTGTACAAGGAACGTGTTCTTCTAGACGAGTGTTCAAGGCTGTTCAATGATCAAGGTGACAGTAGGTACAAGAGAGATGTGTTTTTCTGGACGTGTTCATGTGACGATACATGCATGTGAGATGTGTTTTTTAGGTGAATGTTTAAACTTGCACAGTGCCCAAGATAACAGCAGGAATACGACAGACGTGTTCTTCTAGATGAGTGTTCGTCACTGAGTGACCAGTGGGGCAATAGGTACATGAAAGACCTTTTTTTCTGGACAGTTTTTCACGGCTGTACAGAGACAAGATGGCTAAGTACACAAGAGACATCTTCTGCTGGACGAGTGTTCAAGGCTGTACATTGACCAAGGTGACAGTGGCTGCACGAGAGACGTGTTCCTCTAAACGAATGTACACGAGAGACGTGTTCCTCTGGACGAATGTTCAAGGGTGTACAGTGACCGAGGTGAAAAGTACATAGGTACGTGAAAGAAATGTCTTGGACAAAAGTTCAAGGCTACAGTGACCAAGGTGACAGTGGGTGCATGAAAGACTTGTTTTTCTGGACGATTATTCAGGACCGTAGGCAGACAGTGAACAAGGTGACGGTAAGTGCATGAGGCGTGATTTCATGGACGAGTGCTTGACTCTACAGTGACCGAAGTGGCTGTAGATATACGAGAGACAAGTGCTCAAGGCTGTACAGTGATCTAGGTGACAGTATGCACAAGGGCGGCTTGATTTACTGGATGACTGTTCAAAGCTCTAAGGTGAACAAAAGAATTTTTCTTGAGGTGAGAGTAGGTATATGAGAAGTGTGTTCTTTTGGACTAGTGTTCAAGGGTGTAAAGTAAAGAAGGTGGCAAGTTATTCTGGGAGAGAGTTCAAGGGTTTAGTGACCAAGCTACAGTAGATACACGAGAGTCGTGTTGTTTTGGACAAGTGTTTAGGACTCTACAGTGATCCAGGTGAGAGTAGGTACACGAGTGATGTGTTTTTTTGTACGAATGTTCAGGGCTGTACAGTGACCAGGGTGACAGTAGGTATACAAGAGACGTGCTCTTCTGGACGGATGTTCAAGGCTGTAGTGTGACTAAGATGACAGTAGGTTCAGGAGATAAGGCTTCTTCTTGAGGAGTGTTTTAGGCTTTACAGTGACCAAGAAGGCAGTAGGTACACGAGGGACGTCTTGTTTTGGACGAGTGTTTAAGGCTTTACAATGATCTAGGTGACGAATATTCAAGGATTTACAGTAGCCAAGGTGACTTTAGGTACATCGGATACAAAATTCACTCGACACCGTTGGTGAAACCTGGCATCTGGCAGACATTGTAAACATATAATAATCTTAGTATTCATTCACGGTTCCGAAAGCTAATGTAAGGGACAATGTTACTGGTTCATTGCTGCTGAACACTTTGTGTATTCACAGACAACAGTATAGTTACGAATTTGTCGACATTCAGGCAATCAATTCGAAACCTCTATAAACAGCGTGCATTATACTGACGTATCGAATATATTGAAGCACAGGTGTAATGTTTTTCAAATAAGTATCAGACACACAAAACTACAAGAATAGCGGACGAAACAATGAGACAGTTCATGAGGGAATACGACGATATATGTGAAACTCTTGGATAAGAAATTATCTATATACTAAGTAGAAACAGCCGGACGTTATATGAAGTAAAGCATGTATTTTTACTATAATGTATTAATTCCTTGTTTGTAAAGAAAATTAAAGAGGCAACGCTTGATACGTGACTGATTATCTGTTGAACTGTGTAGAACAGGAGGAGGCAGACGATTTTGGATGGGGTCCGGTGAGGAAGACAGAGGCTTGGCGTAGTGACGAGGGTGGGTAAAGCTCTGCACTGGGTACGGTTGATATAGTGATAGCTGATCGTAATGATATATAGCAGTTCTTTAAAATCTGTAGGTGCCACTAACAAGTAGACTAAACAACTTAGAAATTGATGTGTATGAAACAGAGTAATCACAGACAGTTTGGGAGACACGAGAGGGAGAAAGGAGAGTTAGGGAATGAGGAAAATGTTGTCAGGTTTTACGCCTATAATAACCCTAAGCAAAAAGCATCCACCCTCGCGATACATGCTCAGAAGGCTGAAATGAAACAGCAATAAATATATAAAAGATTCTACCTCACGGATGTAACCTCCCTAATAGCAGGCTAGTTGAGTGTCGGGATGATCAGTAGACAGTAAATGTATGACGTTTGTCACTAAGTGTTATGATATGCTAGTATTACAGCATGCAAGTCACACATAGTATGTTATAACAAATACCCTCGGAATAGAATGTAAAGTTATTCCTGGAAAACTAAGTACATGGTCGGGTAGTTGCTTGTGACTGACTATCCTGGTGTATCTACTGAACTGACGTTGTTGGAACATTGTGGTTTATTTCTAGATTAGGCGTTAAGATGACTTCACGTGAAGAGGACGTAATATATTCATAACGAATGTTAAGTAATAAAGTACGATATATGATTCATATGTCACACTATGGCAATATTCATAGTGGAAAACCTGTATTATAGGATGAAGGAAACGAATGCAGAGTCGTCTACCATATTAGTACATACAAACTATTGTGGACACAACATTACATTCATCTGGTAAGTTATTAATATCACAAATTATGAGATGCTATTCATACGTAGATCAGATTACAGTGACACATTAGTAACATCTAGCAGCATCAAATATCCAACTACAATCACAAACTAACATCAGTATTCTGTCCATCCTTCTTATGGTCAATCACACTCTGCGAACGATTTGGCATAGATTCTACCAGTGTGACAATTTCCGACTTTCTCCTAAATACTTCCCACTCCTGATTTGTGTGCTGTAGCAAGGCTTGTGAAGTTCTCTTTGCACCAGGTTCCCACGTATTCACTATGTTTGCCCATAGATTTTCAATGGGATTGCAATCACTGGCTTTACTTGGCCAGTCTAATAGTTGGATGTCATGATGTTCAGCGAACCAGCGTTGTACTACTGGAGCCGTGTGGATGGGGGATCGGTTATGCATAAAGATGAATATTTCTCGGTAGGGAAACGCATACGCTCGCACCGACGGTAGCATAACTTTGAGAATTTTTAGATATTGGTCAGTTGTGAACCGTCCATGTATAGGAGTGATTTCTCCAACGCTGTGCTTGAACATCCACCCCCAAACATTACATGCCACATGACCACTTATCGCTGTTTCGTATATATTTGCACACATATCTTGTATCATTTTGTCTCCAGCAATATTGTTTACCATAGGTTGTTAAAGAAAATGTCTTTTCGTCGCTAAATATGACTCGCCCCCAAAGTCCATATCGTTGTTGATGTGCTGCCTTGCAAAGATGAGTTGTCCTTCACGAAACCAGTCAGTTTGTGTTTCTTTATTAGCAGGTATTCTATGGTGTATGCCAACTTCATGCAGTCGTCGCCGTACTGTTCGTACTGAAACATTGACATGCAAATTGTCTGTAATGGCAAAAGCATTCTCGAAATGGTCTCCGTCAGAAGCATCTCTGATGACCTGACCTTCATTTGCAGTTGTTGCGCGTGGTCGTCCTGTTCTCTGATGATTACGTAAACTGCCTTCTTCTTGCCATCTTCGTAACCACAGGTATACCGTGTCTCTGGTAATTCCCAATTCTCTTGATATTTCTGTTGGTGATTTACAACTTTCACTCTTGCCAATAATTCCTCCTCTGAGTGTTACTTTATCACGATGATAGTCGTTCATCTTGTATTGGCTAACACTTTATCAGAATGATAGTAGTTATGATGTATTCTGGCCTGCTGTAGAGTGATGAGTCACACGTTGCTCACCCCGGCAAACCTTGCCACCTTGCATTTGTTGCCTGTCTGTGGTTCTGTTGATATATTCCCATATCTATTCTCTAAATAACACATACTAGCACGTGTATTTTGTACGATGTCTGATATACCCAGGAATAGTCGTATATATGATATAGATGAAACTTGTTTTGTAATAACCCTGTTGTCACTCGTGAACAATGCTAAGCCAGTTCAGTGGTTTTCATTGGTACAGCTGCCAAGTGTTGCCATGTTTTTAACTCATATAGTGGACACAACGTAGATATTCCCCTGCTTTCTGTTAGTGTAACTTACGTGATAAGTCGTGCCTTCAGCATAATTATGCTCATAGAGTTATGATATTGTCGTATCTAAGTCAACACAAGCAATAATGTAGTCCACTCATTCTCAGTTTTTACGAGATGTTATACATATTGGCTAACATAATATTAACACACAAATAAAACATAATATTAACACACAAATAATTACATTACTTTCATGATTATGACAATCTTTATATTAAAGTGTAATTGTAAAGTATTTTTCACTACATCGGACCACTGTGACTTGGGTAAGCTGGGTCATACTGTGTTTAAGGATACAACAAGTGAACATGAAAGAGAATTACGTAGTGTGTGTGTCTCATACATTATCCTAGTATTTGTTCCCCTTTTATTTTGTCGTGTCCTCCCCACCCTCGTCGCTATGCCGCGCCTCTGTCTTCCCTTACCGGGCCCCACCTCAAATTGCCCGTCTCTTCCTGATCTACATAGTTAAACAAATAATCAGTCACGTATTCAACGTTGCCTTTTTTTATACAAAATGGGAGATAACACACAATATAGGGATAAATACAAGTTTTATTTCATGTAGCGTCCGGCTATAACTACATGGTAGATGGATAATTTCTTATGCCAGAGTTTTACATTTATCGTATTCCCTTGCAAACTGTCACATTGTTTCGTCCGCTATTCTTGTGGCTTTGTGTGTCTGATATTTATTTGAAAAGCATTACGCCTGTGCTTCAATATATTCTATACGTCAGTATAATGCACGCTGTTTATAGAGGTTACGAATTGATTACCTGAATGTTGACAAATTCGTAATTGTACTGTTGTCTTTGAATACACAAAGAGCGTTCAGCAGCAATGAACCAATAACATTGTCCCTTACATATGCCTTTGGAACCGTGAACGAATACTAAGATCATTATATGTTTACAACGTCTGCCAGATGCCAGGTTTCACCAAAGGTGTCGAGTGAATTTTGGCCTGAGCTGTACATTCTTCTGTACGAGTGTTCAAGGCTGTACAGTGACCAAGGTCACAGCAAGGACTTGACAAAGTGTTGTATATTTTTTGTGTGTGTTTGAGCGTTCATGGTTGTACAGTGATCAAGGTGACAGTAGTCACAAGAGAAACGTGTTCTACTGGACGAGTTTTTAAGGCTACAAAGTGACCAAGGTGACAGAAGCTAGAGGAAAGACGTGTTCTTCTAGACCAATGTTGTCCAAACTTTTTTGCCTATTGTACCCCTTCTTACCTTCTTCTACCATTAAGTACCCCCACGACTGATTCAACTCAACATTTGGAGGGACAATGCAAATTATATTAAAAGTTCGCTTGATTCAAGTTCTGGAAAATAATTTTCAGTATTCTAAAAGAAAAAGACTAACGATATAACAAAAATGCTTGAAAATTACGACTCTTTGTGATATGTGGGATTGATTTTCACTGATGATTTTTGCCATTCTGGGTGGTAGAGAAGCTACAACAGTGATCAGGCTTTGTTCCAGAGTTACATTTTGGTTTCTTTGTTTTGACGATAATGCTCATTGTAGAGAAAGATGCTTCACAAAGATAGGTAGACCCAAAGGGGCAGAAGGCTTTCCAAAGCATTCTTTCTTTCTTAGGTCAGGGTGCTCCTTCTTTACACAGCTTCACAACCGTGTAGGGAATATGCTTTCAAATATCAGTTTGAGGCCACGGTCTGAACACACTGCTAACAGTGCTTCCTGAAGGCAAATAGGAAGCTTCT
>JAYMFT010003453.1:0-17256 GCA_038088735.1 Panulirus argus | reverse complement strand
AATCTGACGCCCCCCCAAAGCAGCCTCTGGCTCCTCTGCGGTCCCCACAGCAGTCCCTGGCTGCTCTGTCGCCCCCCCCAGGTCCTCCCCAAAGACACACGCATCCGGTCCTACAATGTAAACAATGCCTCTCATTCCTCTCGTATTTTTTTCCCCCATTCATCTTCCTCCCTCTCATCACCCCTCTCATCGCCCTCCTCTTTCCCTCTCTCGTACTCCCGGGGGAGAGAGTCTCTCTCCCACTCTCCCTCCGTCAAGTGTGTATATACACACACACACCTTTAAATTGCCCAGGATGATGACCGTGGAGGGGCAAGAGTCATGCGGGTAATTCAGTCACTGGCCCGTTGAGTGTGTGTGTATGTGTGTGATTACTATTTGTGTGTTGCGGGGACAGAGAGAGAAAGAGTTTTACACTCGTGTTGCCCCGTCTGTTAACCTTACTTATGTATGTGTATCATGTCTTTACACCCCCTGTGTGTGTGTGTGTATATGTGTGTGTGTCTGTGTGTGTCTGTTTGTGTGTGTAATTACCAATTTCTAATTACCTATTTGTGCAGTAAGGGGGAGGGAGTTCTACGAGGAATGGAAAACCCATCTCTTCTCTTCTACATTTCACAGTTTGATCTCTGAACTCGCATCGCTGGTCCACTGCTCCGTCCGTACGCTTTGGGACGTAGCAGCCTACAGCGTGCACACCTGAGAAGTCTTGGAGTGCGCCAGAAAACCATCACGAACACGCGAACGTCGTCATACTTCGGTGGAGTGAGGCCAACGGAGCCGGGGGAACGGGACACTCAGAGAGTGAAGCGGCAACAAAATCGCCCGTCCTCGGTTCTCTCTGTGAAAAAAAACCATGAATAACATTCAATTTTCCATGGGAATCATGACTGCGTATTTGAATCAGGTAAAAAAATATAATACATTTTATTTCTTCATGGCATTGCTAAGTACGACGAACTGTCATGCATATACAGCGTCATTTTCCAGTCCATCTTTTGTGTTCGCGTCCACGTTCTTTTGCCCCGGGGTGTTATACCTGAGAGTCCGGGCACATGTGTTGGTGTGAGAGACACACGCACCTCTCGGCCAATTTCTTCCAATTTACGTAAATAACTGGCCCATAGGGTTGGAAGGGAGGCTCAACCCCCTACTAATACAGAGACTGAAACCCCCCATCTGAAGGTTCTGATTAGATCGAGAACGCTACTGAAGGCGATTTGTGACGCCAGCAACGATGGAAAAGAATAAGAGTATTTACTGAAGACGAACCGTTATTTTGCGAACTCCCTTTGTGTTGTCTTTTAAGTAACCTGGCACGTGTGGGGCTCCTCACTTGGCAGGTGTGGGACACACGTGGCAAGTGCAGGCCGCCCCCCCCCACCACACACACACCTGGCAGTTGAGGGGGGGAGGGCCACCGCGCTCCCCCTCACATCTGGGAATCGCTTGCTAAGAATACTATAAAATCCTTCATCGCATAAAGCCTGTAGTGTTGACGTCCAGGGCCGTCTGCGAACTCCACGAACGCGGTGCGTTGCTTTAACACTCACGGTAGAAGACATTCACATCAGGTACAGGATGAAGGTATTACATACCGAGTACCAAGATGTACATATGTACCAGTTTCTAATGCCATCAGGTTCAATGAAAGAACTTTGTCTGGTTCAAAATACTTGCACAGAGGCTAGGAAAACCATGAGAGGCAACAGGTACATCATCACTACAGTTTACAGGGTCTACTGTAAGGTTGGTTTGGCTGACGATGGTCGAGGTCTTCATCAGATGGTCTTCTCCTTGGGTCTTCAAAAGCATATCTCGTGGGTCTTCTGCAGGAGGGATCTACACATCCTTCAGGGCCAGGGCAGGTAAAGACAGCGGGCTTGTGATAAACCTCTCACAATAAAAATCACGAGGTGAGAAACGACGCAGTGATAACTCCAGTACCGTTGGGCCCAAGCCATTGTACCGTCGTCCTCAGAGGGGTCGTACCGTCGTCCTCAGAGAGGGGTCGTACCGTCGTCCTCAGAGAGGAGTCGCACCGTCGTCCTCAGAGAGGGGTCGTACCGTCGTCCTTAGAGGAATCGTACCGTCGTCCTTAGAGGAATCGTACCGTCGTCCTTAGAGGAATCGTACCGTCGTCCTTAGAGGCATTCGCGATGGCTTTACTATCCGCCTCGGTGGCTGCTGCGTTCGCGGATGGTCCGTGGAAAAAAGAAAAAAAATAATTAAAATGCCGGTCGGGCATGAATGAGGACGTCCGTCCGTGGATGCCGCGAGTATGTGTAACGCTGGGAAGAACCGCGAGTACATCCCTGCTGGGGCCGTCACGTACACCGACGGATGCCTCGGGTGCATTGCCGGGGTACCGTGAAGCATGAGCATGACAAGTACGACGACGACCCCCTGAGCACGACAGTACGACCCCTGAGTGCGACAGTACGACGACGACCCCCTGAGCACGAGAGTACGACCCCCCGAGTGCGACAGTAGGACCTCCCTATGCACGAGTACGACCCCTTAAGCACGAAGTACGACCCGAGTACGACCTCCGTATGCACGAGAGTACGACCCCATTAGCTAGGCGGTGTGACCTTTCAGCACGACGGTAGAGCCCTAGCTAGGCGTGTGCTCGCCTGGCCTTAACCTTGACTCTTATTAAGAGGAAGAGTCACAGGGAAGGCCTTCATGCCAAAAAGATTCACATTCCCTCACTCGTGGGGTCGTACCGTCGTGCTCGAGGGTCGTACCGTCGCGCTCGAGGGTCGTACCGTCGCGCTCGAGGGTCGTACCGTCGCGCCCAAGAGGTTACGTCTTATGGACCACACGTGAAGACCGCGTGGTACCGTGCGGTGTGGTGTCCTGTGGTACCGTGTGGGGTGGTGTGGTGTGGTACACCCAGAACTAAAAATCATCATGAAGCCACCACAATTGAGAGTGAGAGATGCTAACGCAAGGATGCAAAACTCCGGCAATGCCACCGCAACTTCGAACGCAGGTAACAATCAACGCCAAGAGGATATTCGCCAGCAAATTTCCACCCCAGGCAGCTTTAAGCCCCGGGAGTATATTTTTTTTTATCACGAATCCAAGACGCCCTTCGCGAATATAGAGCCGCTGGTGGCGGGCGGGGTCCCATTATCTCCGTTTTTTATCTGCTTCAGAGGGCCACTTCCCCGTATTGCCTGCTGAGTTACGCCGACGACGGAGGCAAGACTGCCGCAGGCGGCCTGGCCTGGTCTGGCCTGGCCTGGCTTGGAGAGCCACTAGCTTTAAAACCCTTTTTCCCTTAAAAACGACGGTATGACTCGGGTCTTTTACGACCTGGTCCTCCTAGGTCAGGTCATATGCCAAGCGCTCAATGGATAGTCCCGTCGTGCTTAAAAATCCCTCAGGCCCAGGCCGTGCACCGCCGCCATGGCAGGAATGCAGTTGGTCAAATGCGCGCCTCCACCTGAAGACGTGGTTCAGACACCGCGTGACCTCGGCCATGGCTCATCCATCCTCCGGCAGCGCCACAGGGAGTCCGGCAACACCTTCCTTCCTTCCTTCGTACACCAGCAGGACCGCGGGAAGTCAGTGCGACGCCTCCTCCCTTCTGAAGCACAAGCACAGGACCTCTGCAACGTCTCCTCCCTCCTGCTGCAACACCGCAAGACTCCTACTACCACTTTTTTTAAATCTGCTTCTGCAATAGAATTAGCAGCTCGCTCACGAGTTACACGTTCGTGAATGTTTAAAAAAAGAAATCTTATACTCGAGATTATGACCTTAATAATCTTACTGTATTTCTAGAGCAAATCAATATTTTATACGTGTTAAAAAAATTTTCATTGTAAATATAAAGATTTCATAATTCTTTCTTTTTAAAAAACCATTATATTATATATCTTTTAGAGATTTGTTTAAATATGCTTTACTTTTACTATTGTTGATATCTTGTCAGTGAAAAAGCGCCGCTCATGACCTTTGCTGTTGACTTGACAAGACGATTCTGAATCATCAATCAATTCCTGGAACGTATCATTACCAAAAGATGTCTCCCTCAGTCGGATGTAAACTCAGTTCTTGCTCTGTTTCTTTCTAATACAAATCATTCTTCTCACTCCACAGTGAAGGGTGAATGATAACTGTGGAGGGACGCACACTGCATTCGCTCGTAATTCCGTATCCTTCTTCTCTCGGTCCCCTCACATTTATAATGAGCTGTTGGACTGATGCCACACAATTGGCATATTCTTCGAGTGTATGAGATGACATCTGGTGGCATTTCAAGGAACAACTTCGAGGTAGGCTCCGAGTGGATCCGCGTTATAAACTATTCATCTCGGCAACACAGCCTAGTCAGTCTTTTATCAAAGTGTAAAATCAGACCAGGGTAAACAGCGCTTGGGTCTCTAAACTGCCGGTGTAGACAGCCACTTGGTTCTCTATAAACTGGTCGCGTTTGAGCGACGGGTAAGCCGGGACATCCCAACTCCATCTCAGAGTATCATTCATGGTCAGAACTATTATGAGGACGGCTTGTCGAGTTGACAGACGAAATGTGACCTTTACAACTGCCCATGTCAGCGTTGTCATCCCAGACTGGAGAGGAGATAAAAGTAAATGAGATTAGTACACGGCTTTACGAATCAGGAGAAAATTGGAGTCACTTTACGTGTCGAAAAGTGTGTTTTACAATTTTCCATGGCAAGTAGAGTGAACTGAAAGAGTCGACAAAAACATTACGCGATAAGGAAGGGAGGTTTTAATAAGAGATAAATCCTTTACCAGATACATAAGTGGGTTGAAAGTGTAGAGGGCACGACAAACGAGCAACGTTCGAAAGATAAAAGACTAGAAAAGAAAAAGAAAGTGAATTAAGAAGCGAGGAACATATTAAGTGTGAAACACAATGGTGGTGTAAAGAAAACGGTGTAAAGAAAATGGATGTATCCGGAACTCTTGCTATGAAATCATCATGACCAATATACACTAGTCACGGATAACGGCAACACGATGGCCTTAGATGACACTGGTGCTGAATGACACACATGAAGGATGACACAGTTACTGACACACACACACACACACACACACGAACGTACACCTGGAAAATTAAACGCAAGGTTTTAAACTTCATAATTTACGTGGGACCCACAATCCTTTGCATTCTGGTACATCATCTAAGGACTAATTTAAGAATACACATCGATATGTACGCATGAATTTGAATTTAATGGTAAGAAAAGAGAGTTTGAAAGTCGATAAATTTCTGTACAGGTAGAGACGGGTGTCTCGTCATTATACAATTATAGCAGGTGTTCCGCTGAGCAGTGGAGGCTCGAACCGGTGTTTACGCAAGTGTTATGTGCTCGTGACGTCATCTTACAGTCGAGCAGTTGTTTAACTTTCGTCATGCTAAGGGGGGGGGGGTAGGTCGCCCCCCCCCTCTCTCCACACGCTAAGGTGGGGGGAGGTCGCTCCCCCTCTCTCCACACACACACACACACACACACACACACCCTTTTCAGCCGACACCGCGTCCTCTCGGCCAAGAGCTACATGCATAGTGAGAACGTACGTGGTCTTAGGATCATCATTTTTACCTCCTGACGAAGGCGTTCCCAAGACTTATCGGCTGGTCGGTGGGTGGGTGTAGCCTAACTTTGCTCGTGTCACGAACCTGAGGCAAATTTACTTAAAACATTTATCTCGTCTTTCAAAAACTTGTCTTCATCATAAATATTTTGTTTAAGCCTAATTTTCATCATAACTATGTTCCGTCAAGATCTAATTTTTACCATCACTATCTTCTGTTTAGATTTAAGTCAAGGGCGTAACTCAAAGACGTCAAGCCCCTGGCGGTTGTAATGCCCTGTACACACCAGCCAAAGAAAAACGGGGTAACCTTATCTGCCGTGAGCGGAGCAGCCGGCAGTCATGCAGACTCCCTCCTGCACCGGCGGGAGAGGGCAAGCAAACGGCTTGTCGTCATACCCCGTTTGTACCCAGGACGTCTGGCGCCGCCAAGGCCATATTAACATTAAATACCATAAGGGTTATTTTTTTCTTTTTTCCTCCCCCCTCCAACTGCGGTGCGGCATCCCGCGCTGAAGACGTGGTCAGGCCGCCCCACCCTGACGGAGTACGTCCTCAAGACACCTGCCCGCAGCCAAGACGGCTGTCACGGACCATGGCGTTCATTCGAGGGGCTTCCATCATATGAGGCGGCAACGAGGAGAGGCGGTTGCTGGTACTAGGTGGCTGGGGCGGCAACCACCACAGCTCCCAGTAAACGCAACGCGGGGCCGAGCCTAGTTTCAACAACATCCCTCCTCCTCCTCCTGCTCCTCCTCCTCCCTCTTCGCCTTCCAGCCGCTTGGCACACGACGCCAGAGCTAATTTGGCTGGTTCTATCAATGGTGCCGCCGCTCGCGCAAGGTCAGTAAACAAAACTGCGAACAACAGCCCTCTCTGAACGAGGACACGCATACGCTTTTTACTTGAACCCTATGGAGCGTGGCGGGCGGTGCGACACCTGAGTACGACGGTACGACACTTGAGTACGACGCTACGACCGTTTGACATGATGATACGACCTTGACCGCCGAGAGGGACGCAGCGAGGATGCACTTCTTACGCAGGAATACGAGTCTTTCATTTGCGACACAAAGAATTTTCCTCTCTCGCGTTTCCTTTCCACTCATTATTCTATTGAAGCTTTCAACAGCTATTTTTACACGCGTTAATCTCCCCCCGAGCTCAGCAGGTGTCCCACGACCACCTTCAAGCCCGCTGCTCGCACTTAAAGACCACCTCCACGGATCACTGGCGTCCTTCGGGGTCTCTTCTTCATTATGCCATCCCGGCCTACACGTCTCACCCACGGACCCCTCCCCCCCCCTCGGTCTGCTCAAGCAATATTCACCTTAACCGCTCAGATTTCCACCACCACCCGTGCTGACGGGGCGATGCCCCTCACCCACTTCATGATGACAAAAAGATGGTCTTACGGTCCACTACATTACCTTATGCCAGTATTTCATTTAGCGACTTAACGAGGAGCTGTTCCTCTGTCCACTGTAGGGTGAATACTAGGCTCTCTCTGATTGTCACAGCGGCCCTCCTCGCCATTGAGAGAATCCTGGCCGTCTGTCACTGCGTCTCTCAACCCCCAAGCACACTCGTGCTGTCCTGTTCCCGGCCCACTTTTATCCCAGGCTGGACGCTGTGCTGCACATTCATTCGTCTTGCCTCATCGCCATCATATTCTCTCTCTGGCCTTTTTTTTATGGAGGGAATTTTCAACGCAAATTTCGACCGACTCCGAAGATGGTTCTCCTTGGGTTCTAGCCAGGCTTCCCCTCAATGATTCTCCCTTCTCTTACTTCACGAATCTCTCACTTTGGGCCGAACTGTTTCGTTTTCTCGCCACTGGCAGAGAGAATAATGAAAGTCTACTTTCGTCCGCACGTACTGCAAACACATGAATCCACCCCACCCACCCACCACCCCCAGGGACCCAACGTCCACACTGGGACACAAACACGACATAAAACTGCACCAAGTAGTTTTCCCTTATGATCTGTTCCTCAACATTTAGCTCAAGCGTAAGGTCAGAGGCCACTGTCACCCTTAACAAACCAATGCAGGGTACTGGTCAATGGGATAACCCTGTGAGACACACACACACACACACACACACACACACACACACACACACGCAACACACGCACACGAGCACACAACAATCTCCGGCAGGCGGCACATGGCCAACACACCCCCAGGCAGCAGCCCTTCTAGACAAGACACGCATGCTGACACTCCCGTCCCTCGCTTCAGTTCCTGTGACACCCATGTCTTTCGTCTGGACTACGTAAAAGCCTTCTCCTCGACTGCAGGCAGGCAGACAGTCTCTCACTCTCTCTCTCTCTCTCTCTCTCTCTCTCTCTCTCTCCCCTCCCACCCCCCGGGGGTGCATTATGTTTCCATCTACAGACGCCCCACTCTCAGCCACAAATCTCCTCCTTGCACGTAAGATTCAAGAGGTTTGATATAATCCACTCATCGCCCGGACATAGTGAGACACAGTCCTCACACAGGGCCGTCGCTTAAACACACACACACACACACACACACACACAACCCGAAGGATACCATCCTTCCTTAAGACCACAGATGACATTAAATGAGCCCTGGCGGACGTCCCTCTGAACATCGAGGCACTACACACACACACACACACACACGCACACACACACACATACACACAGCTGCTGCTGGTCGTGTGTGTCGACCAACTTATTGCTAGGGAGAAGCCACAGCTTCGACGACATGCTGGACGGCTTTATACCCTCCACGCAATCGTGGCCGCGTCTGCCCCAAGGCCGACAGGTAAGGAACAGAAATACGTCTCATAATTTGCTGGCCGATACAACTATGTGGTTCAGATAGTGAAGACGCGTATGGTGCCAAGATGGTGCTGAGAAGGGCCAACTGGCTGGGGACAGGGGGGAGGGGGTGGAGGGGTGATAGGCAGGGGGGAGGCATCTGGCACCATGGAGAACACGGGGTGCCACGGGGGGGGGGCGGCATCTGGCACCATGAAGAACACGGGGTGCCACAGAGAGAACACGGAGGGTCGGGGCTGAAGGGGATAGGAGGAGGCAGGGACGGCAGAGCAGGGGATGTCCGACATAGGGAGGGGCAGGAATCACCTGAAGGGGGATGGGAAGCGCCGGGCACTGAGGGTGGGGGGGGGAATAGGTGCCAGAAAGGGTGGGTGTGGAGATGAAGCTACACTGTGTCACAGAGGAGTGAGGGTGCCAGCCAAGCGAGGAGAACAGGAAGCACCAGGAGGGGGAAGGGAAGAAGTGTTACAGGAGCGTCGAGGCAAGGCAGGGAGTGCCATATGGTGACTGACGAGGACCCTGAAGTAGGAGGACTGGGGAGCGTGAATGGCACGACGGCCACTTGGAGGGCAAGAAGCTCCGGGAGGCGAAAGAAATGGGTGCTAGGGAATGGACCGAGGTGGTGGTGCTGGTGTAGGTGCAGGCAGGTGGTGGACAAGGAGCACTAGGGGAAAGGCAAAAAGGTAGTCCCAAAGTGGTGGGAGGCAGCAGGGGGAATAAGGGGTGAGAGGGGAGTACTTTGGGACGAAAGTAGGAGGAGGCGAGGGAAGGGAAGAAAGGGAGAGAGAGAGAGAGAGAGAGAGAGAGAGAGAGAGAGAGAGAGAGAGAGAGAGAGAGAGAGATGTGGGGGGGGGGGGGGGGAGGGGTGGGGGGAAGGAGGGGGAGGGAAAGGCATTCATTCCAATCTTTCCACCGGCGGGGGGGGGGGAGAGAGGGGGGGGGGGAGGGGGTGGTGCCTGGGGAAGCCGTGGCTCTCCTGCCCCACCCCCGACCTTGATACACTCCGGGTGCCAGCAGCGGCCGCCACACTGCCAAGTGCCCCCGAGATGACACACTACAAGGAACGCGAAAGCAAAACAAAATCATAAATCCTTTGTCCTCCCTCCCGTGTCCAAACGGCGAGAGGCGTACAGAAATAATAAAAAAAGAAAACTGGAAACCTGATGAATGAGCCAAGTCCATATCTATTCAGCCCCAAGACATCCAATGACGTCCAATTATCTACCGTCAGAACCTTTTTCCAAAATCCCCGTCGTACGTGCGATGGAAATACGACTAATCGAGATTCCGTTCGCCAGTGTTTACATCCATATCACAACCTGTTCCTTCAAGAACCCGTGAGGAAACACCTGCAGGGAAATGGCAATCACTCACACACACAAAGTCCGTGATATACAAACAACTGATCACTTATTTCCTGCAGCGCCCAGGAACCTGGCCACGTCCGCTGGTCGAGACCGCATGTCGTAAAGCGCGGCGATGTGTATGTGCGTCTGGTTGCATAGAGTGCTGGGCAATTGACTTGCAGGTGCTCCGTGTCTTCGCTGTGGTGGTTCCACAGCAGGCATTGTTTCAAGGGTTTTGGGACCTGTTGGACCGGTGTCAGTAGTTATGTTGGGACGGGTGGTGATGGCCAGAACGCACATGGGAAAGTGTGACTCGTGCTTGTCTGGGGATTGAAGTTTCCCATAGGTGTTACGTCTGGTGCGGTGTGGTTTAGGACTGAGCCGGGAGGGCGGTTGTCCAGTGCTTCTGACGGGTCACATTAGAGGGTACTGTGTTTTGTCTACGTTGTACTTGTTTGGGATTGGGTGGTCGTGTAAACAGAGGTTGAGGAAGTGTGTGAGGCAGGGGAAAGCTTTAATTTCTACTTGGGGGTTGGTGGCTAGTTATGGGATGGAGTGGGTGATAGGAGAGGTCTAGTGCTTTTGCATAGAACTGAGTGCCGAGTATGATGAGGCAGGATTGTACTGGGAGGATTTTTCTTTCGATGTGTAGGTGTTCAGTCTTTGTGGTTGCTAGGCAGCCGGTGACTGTTCTGAGTGCACTGTTTTGTGTGGTCTGCTCCTGAGAGGGTGGAAGATTTTGCAGGTGAGGCGTGGTTTAGAATGGAGAGGATGAGTTGTTGACAAAGGCTGTTAAGAGATTCTTTTTCTTGTCTTAATCTGGCGCCAGATGGTTTTCTGTGGTCATTTAATTGGTGGGTTGCTTCTGTGTTGATGTTTATTGGCGTGTGGGAGTTAACGTCACGTGTGTGACGCATCATGAGTGTGACGTATGTGATGCCTACAAATGGCTAGCCTTTTGTTCAGTGTGATCAGTGTGATAGACTTGTCCAGGGTGAAACAAGAGTGACTGAAGACTTCTGTGGAGATGCAGACATTCTGTTCTGGGTCAGCCATTGTTCCAATATTGTAATGAAGTACGACAGACATCATTTTGTCTACTTCCACTGCTGTAACATGATTGTCAAGTCGTCAGAACACACACACACACACACTACGGGCGGTCACTGTTGGTATCATCGGGAGCTAATTGCATCCCCATTTCCTTGCTGGCGTCACTGCCCGCTGTTGGCTGGCCCGGCCGTGACGTTACCACACGTGACACCTAAGGGGCCGAGCGGAGGGAGGGAGGGAGGGGAGTGAAGGAAAAAAAAAAAAAAAACGCCGGCTATTCATACACACCTTGACAGGTGAACCAATCATGGCGAGTCTAGAGCAATAAATATAGGCTCGGCGGTAGAGGGATGAGTGTGGCAGGCGGGGGATGCCTCTGTTGACATGGTGGATTAGAGCATGTGATGACCGGCTTGGGTGGGGTGGGGGCCTCTGGGGTATGTATGGTGGTGGTCTCTCTCTCTCTCTCTCTCTCTCTATCTATCTATCTATCTATCTATCTATCTATCTCACCAACACCCCCTGGCCTCTCATCATCTCCACCCCTGACCTCTCACCTCCACCTTCGACCTCTCAATTTCCACTCCTGACCTCCCTACTTCCACCGGTGACCTCCTCCCTCCTACCAGACCATCCTTGAATTCAGGGAGTGAGCTGCACCACAAGCAGAATGGCATCCTTGTGGGTGGTGTGCGGCCACCTCCACCCCAGCAGCCTGGTACCTTGGTTGATGCGACCTCCACCCTAGTATATGCCACAAGACTGTCTGGTATAACGGACAGGCTCTCGTGTGACACCTTCCTACACCACCCGTCAGGAATATCGGAATGTGGAGATCAACGTTTCCGACTACCTCTTGACATCAAACGCCAGAAAGACCAAGGAAATAACCTCAGCGTCTTGGTAGAGGACGGTCAAGTCACCAGCCGTAGAAACGGTCCACATGGAGCCCCCTACAGACGCTCACTCACCCAGGGCCCCGCGGGGGAGGGAAGCCGTGAAAGCCGGTATCCCCTCGCGCCCTCCAGACGCTGATGCTGCTGCCCACCGCTCGAAGGAAGGCATCGCCGGGTCCATCGACCTCAAAGCACGAGAACCGGCTGCAAGATACGTGCCATCTATCTGTTCCTGTGCTTGGGGGGGGACGAAGCAAGGGTGGAACAGCGAGAAGGCTCTCTCTCGCCCCCATCCTCCACTCCCTCCGGCAACAACAGCCGGCGGGGAAAAGAAAAAGAGAGTGGAAGGAAGACCGACCCCCCCCTCCCCCTCCCTTAGGGCAAAGGCGAAGTACGCCTCCGTGGAAGTTAACAGGATAGAACGAAATGGCCTGAAATGCGTAAGAGTACCTCGTGGGTATAAATTCTTTATTTCTAACCGCTGAGACGCGATCCTGGTGACGGTGGCCCTTAGTGAACGGCGGCGCTGGAAGGGGTGGTGAGAGGGGGGGAGGGGGGGGACCCCCACACGTGCAGCTAAGTATAAGCTTGTGACGTAGGGGGGAAGACGGGCCCACCTGGAGGTGCCGGCATTAGCCTGCTCTCCACCCCCCACCCCCTCTTGCACCCCACCCCCTAGTAATAATCTGGTCCAGCCTGGCCCCCCCAACAGCTGCTCTTGCGGTGGCGGCGGCACACTGACCCACGGGCTGCGTCACGATGAGAGAGGGGTGGGGGGGGGGTAGTAGTGGTGGGGAGGGATGTGACGTCACCCTGACGCCCCGCGCTACACCGGTATCCGGGCGGGGGAGATAGTGGGGGGGCAACCTGGCCACGCTGGTTTTATCATCGCGCTCATTACCTGCTGCACACACACACGCACACGCCTGTGATGGGGGCGGCGGTGGCAACAGCCAGGGTCTTTCACCCCACCTCCGACACCCATCGTTGGGGGGAGGCACCACCCCCTTTACGGGGCGGTCCTCACCCACGGAGGGTGTTGAACGGGGCACCTCTCTCGCCTCCTCCCAGGACGATCGCTCTAGCCACCTCCTCCCACTCTACCCCCTGCTGTAACTCCCCAGAAGTCTCAGCTAAGACGCAATCTCCCCACTCCAGACCGAACTGCTCTACCAATGTGCTCAGCACCCCACCTCGTCCATGGCACAGTCCCAAACGCCAGTCTCTTACAATTTCACCCTTGCCCTCAGTGACGGCACCCTAGTCTCTATCATACTCAACTTAGGTAAATCTACCCGTATCAAAAGCAATTTCATAGAGTGGGTAAGGGGGTGAAGGTTCTGGGAGAACTGAAGAAGGACAAAAATAAGTATTTTTGAGGGAATAGTAATCCCAACAATGTTATATCTATCTATATCTATCTATCTATATATCTATCTATATATATATATATATATATATATATATATATATATATATATATATATATCTATATATATCTGGGAAAGGAGCCTCCTAGAGTAGACGGAAGGGTTGGGGGGAGCACTGAAATGGAGACCTCTTTTTCCAAGTGTTTTTTGCCTGTTAGGAAAGTGGTTTGTTTGTTCTGTTTCTTAGTAGTTGGACTGTTTGTAAGAGCTGAGCTGAGGCGATGGACTGTTTGCAGATGCTGAGCTAAGGTGATGAACTGTTTGTACCTACTGAGATTAAACTCAAATTTGTTTATGTAAGAGAGAGCATATATCTGTTCTTATGTATCTACTTAGCTATCTATTTATCTACCTATCTAGGAAGAGGAAGCCACCTAACATACTCTCTTTGTGTATTAGCACTGTACATAGAAACTAGGTCGAGTCGTCGCCCCCTAGGAACTGCATATCACCTAATACTCCTACATCAATATTCACCCTTGCCAGACTTGCCATTCTTCTCATTTACCGACCACTTCACATTTTCCACAAGATTCTTACTCATGAGAGTAAACGAACCCGAAATTAGAATGACAGCATATAGTGAATATAAGAATATGCATAATGAAATTTCTGATAACTTATCATGTGTGTTTTGTGGGGGGCTTTCTGATTATAATCTGTCTACTTGGTTGAGTATATGTCTGTGTGTCTTGTCTGTACCTCTGTCTGTCTGTTTATCTGTCTGCATCAACACTATATCATGCCATCAACTAAAACATGCAACCCATCCTGGCTCTCAGTGCAAAAGTAATACTTTTTTTTTTCAAGCAAAAGCAAACACAAACTAGTCCGTCGGCCAGACTTTACAAACACAAACAAAAAACTAAAAAAAAAAGGGGCTTTTGCATCCCATGTTCTATACTGTACCAATATAAAAAAATGGTATATATATTTCCATCTCTAGTAAACCGATGTTTTAGTAAACTACTTCTCCCCATATCACTTTTTCATTTCCCCATGATACTTTCTCATCTCCCCATGATATTTCTAATCTCCCCATAAATACTTTACATCTCCCCATTATGCTTAGCTTCTCCCCATAAAGAAGCCAAGAATGAAGTAACGGATGAATGGATCAGACGACAGAGCTCATATCCTCTTAATTCTCCCCTTTCTCATAATTCTCTGTTACTACCTATAAGAAAGATCTGCTCTCTCTCTCTCCCAAGAACAAAAACGAAATAAACAGCTTCTCAAAATGCTCCACTTCTCTCATAAACGCTATACACAGGCCTTTCCAAAATTCTCCTCTCCAAAAATGAAATCTATAAGCCTTCTCAATAACAATTCTTTCTCTCCTTCGACAGGAGTCTGAGACGAGGCACCAACCCACTGCAACTCGACGGTCGAGCTGCCCAACTGGAGGACTGTAGTCCTCCCACGAGTATTGAATCTTGGCAAGAGAGGTTTTCTGGGAGGGAAATGGGAGTCCATACTCTTCCAACCCTGCCCCACCCCTGTGCTGGAGGACGAGGCTGAAGGAGATATAAGGCGGTACTGGAGGTCCACCTCAAGCCTTCAGGAGGAACAGCTAAGACTTGAGAAGAGAGGAGAAGGAAGAGAGAGAGAAAATATAAGAGGGACGACTTTCTTTGAATCATACTCTGTGAGGAGGTCGAGTGAATAACAAGGACGACTTTCTGGGAGTCGTACTCTGTGAAGGGGGTCGAGTGTGACCTGTGTGTCGTCTGTGTTCGAGGACGAGAACACTTGGACGACGACTGACAGTTGAGGAAATCAAAGGATTTCGCGATTCAGAAATCAGAACGCCACGCGAGGTGTCTCTGTCTCTGCGGCTGTCTGTGTCCGTCTGTCTGTGGCTGTGGTGGCTGTGGCGACACCAGGAGGATGCGTGGTGGTGCGGCTGTGGTATAGGGTTGGGTCTTAGTGGGTCTCTGCCAACCACAACCATAGGGCTCCTCAGCCTTACGGTGTTCGCTAAATGGGCACCGAGCAAATCCAGACCCCGTTCCATGACCTCTTCTTCTTCCTCTTCTTCTTCTTCTTCCTCCTCTTCCTCTTCTTCCAGGTCCCTCTTGCCTCCCACCATGACCCTGCACAGGTCGACCTCCTCCTCCTCCTCCTCGACCTCGACCTTCGCCTCTAACTCGCCCTCGACGCTCCTTCTCCACCCTCTGGACATCCACTTCTTGGCGGAACCGTATGGTCTCCCCCAACCAAATCCCGCTCCTCAAAAACCTCACCCTCCTCCCCTCCTCCTCCTCCCCACGTCCATTTCCACCCCATCGACCCTCCCCACGGCAAGCACCCCCTCATCTCCACCCCAAAAGTCCCCCTCAACCGCCCCGAGGGGCCCCGTCGACGCCCAAACGCCTGTCGCATCCGTCGAGAAGTCGAGGACCTCCCCTTCTTTCGTCTGGGGTCCGACAGATGCGACGAGCGACCCACCCAAAAAAGCCCCTGCCGCCTCTTCTTCCTCGCCCGCGACGCCCACAGCACCCGACCCCGTGATGCCGCCCACCCCCGCCCACGCCGGCAGCCTCCCCAAAGTCCAAGTCTGCGGGCGTGGCGGGGTGTGGTGGGCGCTGAACGCGGGCGTGCTGCTCATGTACAGAGAGCTACACGCGCAGGGGCACTGCTCCTGCATTAGGGCCGAGGTCGTCCCTCTACACAAGGTGAGTAAATCCCTCACTCATGAGTACACAGGCGTAGTGCAGCCATGAGTAAACTCTATAGGAATATAGGAGCAAATATATACGAAATATAGATCCCTCAGCAACGTCATATAGAAGATTTACCTTCATATATATATATATATATTTAACAAAATCTAAGTAGAACTGAGCCATATATATACATTATTCACACATGCACACATGGTCAGGCTATACACACACACAGGCAAACACACACACTAAGACCCTATTAAAAATACAAAGCACTTGTTAAGTTAACGCAGAGGATGTTAAATGAAGCGCTGGGGGTGTTGAAATATGCATAATGCCGAGGGAAAGTTACTAATTCCCTTCCGCCGGTCAACTCAACGTCCATTCCGGGAAACCGGGCACATTGGGTGAAAGAGAGGGAGAGGGAGAGAGAGAGAGAGAGAGAGAGAGAGAGAGAGAGAGAAAGAGAGAGAGAGAGAGACCTATTCACCATTAATCTCTCTCATTAACACCGAAGGTCGGGGACACTGTCTCTGGAATATCGTGACAAATGACATACTGTCGTCCAATACGGAGTCTCTTCCGCTCTTCGGCATCCACTATCGCCCCAACTTTTCGTCCACCTTTGTGGCTTCTTTTCGTCCACCAATATGTCTGTTTTTCGTCCACCAATATGTCCCCATTTCGTCCGACAGTGTCTCCTGTTCGTCCACCAATATGTCTCGTTTTCGTCCGCCAATGTGTCTCCTTTCTTCCTCCAATATGTCTCCTTTTCGTCCACCAATATGTCTCCTTTCTTTCTCCAATATGTCTCCTTTTCGTCCACCAATGTGTCTCCTTTCTTCCTTCAATATGTCTCCTTTTCGTCCACCAATATGTTTCCTATTCGTCCACCAATATGTCTCGTTTTCGTCCGCCAATGTGTCTCCTTTCTTTTTCCAATATGTCTCCTTTTTCGTCCACCGATATGTCTCCTTTCTTTCTCCAATATGTCTCCTTTTCGTCCACCAATATGTCTCCTTTTCGTCCACCAATATGTCTCCTTTCTTCCACCAATATGT
This sequence comes from Panulirus argus, assembly GCA_038088735.1. NCBI lineage: Eukaryota > Metazoa > Arthropoda > Malacostraca > Decapoda > Palinuridae > Panulirus > Panulirus argus. The sequence goes on along the minus strand of JAYMFT010003453.1, from coordinate 405 downwards.
CTCCTTTTTGTCCGCCAATATGTCTACTTTTCGTCTGCCAATATGTTTCCTATTCGTCCACCAATATGTCTCCTTTTTGTCCGCCAATATGTCTACTTTCTTCCTCCAATATGTCTCCTTTTCGTCCACCAATATGTCCCCTTTTCGTTCACCAACATGTCTTTTTCGTCTACCAATATGTCTTCATTTCGTCCGCCAATATGTCTCCTTTTCGTCTACCAATATGTTTCCTACATGTCCACCAATATGTCTCCTTTTCGTCCACAAATATGGCTCCTTTTAGTCCACCAATATGTCTCCTTTTCGTCCACAAATATGGCTCCTTTTAGTCCACCAATATGTCTCCTTTTCGTCCACAAATATGGCTCCTTTTAGTCCACCAATATGTCTCCTTTTCGTCCACAA
>JAYMFT010003442.1:0-17257 GCA_038088735.1 Panulirus argus | reverse complement strand
GTGTGTGTGTGTGTGTGTGTGTGTGTGAGAGAGAGAGAGAGAGAGAGAGAGAGAGAGAGAGAGAGAGAGAGAGAGTATAGCTGTGAGTGTCGTGTAGCTGGTTGGTTGATTGGTTGGTTGGGTCATCACCACCACCACCAGCAGGTGTACCAAGCCCCTATGGGAGGCCCCTAGCGACTAGGCTGCGTGTGTGGCGGGTGACCTGGTCGTCGTCGTCAGGCTAGGCTAGGCTAGGCTTGGCTAGGCTAGGAAGGGCTCTCGATGGAAGGGTAATATAGTCTTTAAATGTGCCGAAAGGGGAAGGGGCTTTGTGGTCACACTACCTGAGTCTTTGGCTGTTCGACTCTCCTGCTGGAGTAGAACGGGTGTTGTCAGTTGTGTCACTGCCTCAGCACGACGGTACGAGCCTTGAGCACGACGTTACGACCCTTAAGCATAACAGTACGACCCTTGAGCACGATGGCACAACCCTGAAGCATGACAGTACGATCCTTGAGCACGACGGTGCAACCCTTAAGCACGACAGTACGACCCTTGAGCACGACGGTACGACCCTTGAGCTCGACGGTACGACCCTTGGGTATATTGCTTTGGTCTTTGACCTGACGGCTAAGGAAAACTATGTCCACACATTCCTGGTAATGTGAAAGAATTGTGTTGCCGTTAGGTCCTCCGTGGTACACGTCCGTCATAACTCAATTTATTAAAAGTAAACTTTTGACTTTTTACATATCAATCTTTGCCTCTGATGTTATCTTAACCAAACTCGGCCCGAAGGGTCAGTGGAAAGTCCCATTTCAAAACTGTTTCTTGCGATTCCGACAACTATCCAAAATGGCCGCTGTTGCTATGAATGATAATTTCTGTAAATAACCAGAAAGTCTTTGTCTTGCGGCAGCTACACCTCACATTTGACCTGCAACTCTATGATTGTTTGTTGAACATTTTTACCAATATTTAACATACATGACCGCTCATTCTAGGAAACATACAGTTCTTTAGTAAATTGTTTATATGCTAACGGAAAGCCAACAAATGATTAAGAAATTTTGAAGTAATGTGAGCGATACAGGCTCATGTGAACTTCTTGTCTTTTAATAGAAATTTGCTGACCTAGGTGCATGAGAACACCTGTATATTAGAGTTGCTGACGTCAAGGTGAAGTAAACATTAACAGCTTTACCTAAATACGATGATAAACAATTAAATGAAGACCTGACATGCATTTATAATAAATAATTTTAACTTAATTGATATTTATTTATGGGCTATCTCAGTCTCTCAGTCCTATTAGTAAATCAATACCTGGCACTCTTATGTTCAATGTTTGACGTATTATCTGCATTGAATAGATATTGTCTCTTTAGAGATAGAGAAATACCTATGATTTTCATTTTGTTTACCATCACAGTTAAACTAGACTGAAGTGTCCGTATGTGCCAACTGTCTCTGGCTTGTACTTCCTTAAGGGACGCGGGAGCCCCGAAGTTGTCCGGTGTTTTGTATGCTAACTACACTGACTACAGAATATTTTTTTTTTATTTATTTTCTGTATATATTGCCCCTTCCTGGAATACGCTGCCGTCTACTCTGCCTGCGCTGTCGTATATACTAAACGGACGCGTTCAGTGGTAGAAGAGCACAAGGAAACCCAAGAGAACTCCCACAAATCTTGAATAATTGCAGAATTCTTAGATCGGTAACTGAGGATGTTACGAAACCATTATATAAGTAATGCAGAGTGTGCTGGACGGTCTCAGTGGACACTGTGAATTAGCGTAATGACGTAGAGACAGGAGAAGGGTCAAACATACAGAACATACAACAGGTCTCAAAAAGCAAGGTAAATAGGTGTTATTGTGGATGAATATCTTCAAGAAATTTTTGCATATGAAGAATACAAAAATACGAGAAAGTCTGGGTTGAGGAAATTATATTAGACTATGGAAGACACGCTAAATATGAAGAGATTTCGTGTCCTGGGGAAAATTTAATCTTTTCAAATGTACGCGACAACTGACAACTCCCTCCAATTCACTTGTAATGAGACCTTTACACTTGCTTTTTCCTTTATTCTCCCTTACAGCTGTTCCTCTCTATTCAATATTTACAACCTGTCGGAGTGAATACAACTGTACATTTGCCTACAGTTAGAAATGAATGGCATAGGTGATGATGTCGATGTAAGAGAGCTTGAGACACCGAAGGAGGAAGTACTGGACTGGTTCTAACCTCTTGGCAGGCTATGTGGAGGTAGAAATTAAATATAATATATAATATGACTGGGATCCACCCTGGTCTAGCTTCGACTGAATTCCAACAGCATCAGACTACTGAGTCCTAACGACGCTGTTTGTCACAGCGGAAGAGGAGAGAAAAGCATAGATTAATGTGATGGAAGTAGAAAGACATAAAGTTTTTTAAAGAGGAAGACCTGGAAATAATGTCAGACATGGATTTGAAGGGGAACATATATCACGTGATGTTTCCTGTGCTGTTTTACGCAATGCTTGACGTGTGAGTTGTTTCATGGTGCACTGCTACTGGTTGTGTGCAGTGTGGAAGAAGCCGACGTGACAGAGTTCACTGTAAACCAAAGCGGAAGGACGGGAGATAACGCTGTATGAAACGCCCAGGGACAGCGAGGGTTGCCTAGTTTAGTCTGGGACCGGCCAGGACTTGTGTTATTGTTGTTTTTGTTGACGTAAGGAGTTTAGGTCACTGTACTGGAGATTATGAATATTGTTAATGCTTTCTGTTATTTCATGTTGGAATCATGAGAAGCTATTGGCTTATAGTGTCGGTGAAATATATATTATGGAGAGATATTCTCTCATGGCATTTTGTGGTAAGGGTTCTTAATTATTCTGATGTCTGTTTTTGTATGGTAGTGTATACTTATGATAACTATAAAGATATGATCCCAGATTATGGCTTTCAGTGTAGTTTTGATCTACCTGTTGTCACGATAAAAGGAAAATCAGTACAGGTTTACAAACTGCAAACTGTTGATGCACCTACTTCTGTAGTTCTTCTCCTTATGTCGTAAAAAATAAACTGTACCTAGAATATGAGAACGTTTTAGAATACTGGTGTAAATGAGGATTAAAGAGTTGCTCTTGGCTACTGCGTTAGGGTATGCCATTATATTCTGTCTTGTTTAGATTTATTAGTTGAGCGGGTGGCTTCACTAGTCACGGCTTACGGAGGTTTTGCTTCTATGGAGAGTTGTGGATGTCGCTGGCTGGGTTGATGATTCCCAACAAATGTTTAGATATACCAAAAGAATGTTCATGTTGGTTTCGTGCCGAGTAAACCGTGTCGTTATTATGATAAACTGTGGACTGTGTTGACTATATTCAGACTAGGCTTATATAATTCGAATACTTTGATTGATAACTTAACATTTATATGATCTTCATCCGTACATATCATTAGTTGTATGCTCTGGGAGTTCCTTCTATCTTTGTGACTCATTCGTTATTGTCAGGCTTCGGTAGGTGTGTTTTGTGAAGAACTAATTTTCCCTTTCTGAAACCTTGACGTAGGTGTCATACGGACTGAGGTCGTAGCCAAACATCTCGAAGTCGATTTTGTATATCTCGTACAACTTCCTCAGTTGCCTCTCGTCGATCTGGGAGTAAAATGTTTCTGTTTTATCAAAATCCTGGGAAGATTTGTGTCGGACGTCAAGATTTCCGCCGTTCGTGTTGACATAGTCTTTGCCGTGGGTACGAGTAACGGAACGGGCATGGTCTGTGTCGAGGGAGTGGGAGGGAGGTCCGTGAGTTGCGTCGTGGTCTGTGGCGTGGTCGTGCTGCACGACTAGCTCTCGCAGGCCGGTCAGGCTGACGAGGTACTGCATCTCCTCCCGGAGGTTCTCTAAGTAGAGGATGACGGAGTAGCGATAGTGACATGGTGTGCAGGTGAAGTAGTAAGGGCGCCAGTGCTCGTTGTAATTCCACACTGGCGTGTGTGTCAGGTACTCCACGAACTCCCAGAAGGTGGGCACGTCGGAGTACTCCAGCGGCTGCGGCTGACGCCGGTGGCCATGGATTATCCACTTCCCGTAGGTCGTCTTGAATTTCTTGAACTGAGTGTACTCACTCCTCTTCAGGAACTTATCCCTGAAAACCATAAGTACACAAATATGTAAGTAGATCATTAATCATCAACAGTACTCACTGGTAACGATGTCTGTAAGGGTCTATGAGAAACGGGGGCGAGTTTTATATTATGCTGGGAGGCGAGTCAGAAGCTGTTTGCAGATGACACGGTCCTAGTGGCAAACTCAAATGAGAAACTGTAGAAGCTGGTGTGTGAGTTTGGGAGTGTGTGAAAATGTGAAGTTATGAGTCAGTGTGAGTAAAAGTAAGGTTATGATGTTAAGCAGGGAGAGAGAGAGAGAGAGAGAGAGATGGGTTTGTCTGAGCGTTTTTAGATACATGGGGGTAGATGGGGCAGCGGTTGGAACTATGGGTAAAACACACCATTTTAGTCCTTTCTCATGACAAGTGTCATAGCATAAGCCTCACACGACTGTTAGGTATCATTTCACTTTGTTGGAAAACTCGCAGAAGAAACCAGTTTCAGCCCGAGGAAGGGCATGGTGGCCTATTATCGTGTGAATTAGGTCCCATCTCCACACCCCGTGCTAGCCTAGTTATGTAAACTTGAAGACGAACAGCTGACATATGTATGCCGTTTGATTGAATGTTAATCGCTTGCTGAATGGTCAGTAAGGCAAGCAATATTATACATATGATGCAAGGAACCAAATACATATATTTTTATCATTTTCGGCTTTAGGCCTATCGATTGCAAGGGTCATTTTGACCGTTAGCTTCAAGCGACATCCACCAACCGAAAAATCTTTCAACCTTCAGTCGTTAAGGGGAATTCGTAAACCACAAACGCTGTCACTCTGTGCACGGCCCGTGTTCATATGAGTCGATCAAAGGATTCTTTGTCCCATTGGACAAATCTAGAAGGTAAGGAAATGGGAATAAACGGAAGAATCTTAAAGACTGGAACATGAAATGCATGGGAAGCAGAGAGCACGTAGGATGCTCAACTGGCGGGGTACATGTTAATCTATAACATGATAACATAAAGCACGCTCCTACTACACACGTAGCTCTGTATATGTGTGTGAGCAAATGTTTTGATATTTGTGTGTAAAATCTCATAAATAACAATAATAAGATATTAAATATTGAAATGTTATGTGTTTAATATCATAATATTAAGTGTTAGAATGACAACAAGTGATTAAAGATTAACCTTGATGTATTTTCAATATGATAGATACTGAGATAAATCCTGTGCAAAAATAAGTTTAAAGAATTTCTTTGTATATCGGGCGACAGGTATGGCGAACAGAAGTAGAAAGAAAACGGATAATTGGAATTGAAGAGGAGGAAGCAGTCAATTCAAAGGTATTCATTATTTTCTCTCACAAAGATTTTAGGACTTTTGATATTCTCTTATCTCCCATATTTCTTAATGATATGCACGTAAACAATCTCTATAATACGCATATAATCTAAAATGTTTCCTTCGATTTATTTACGTTATTCTACGTTTAATCTTGTAAACAACATCCCACAGTAAACAATGTACTGTTTCAAACCTCGAATTCATGAACACTTCGACATGAATACAATTGGACACATCCTGACCTTTCTTCCTAAATATAATTATATATAACAGCTTACTTATATATAACAGCTTACTTGAGAAACTTATAAGTATTTTATATTCATAATTTATATAGCGACATGATTACAAATGCATCTCACGTATCTACAGACAAATCTTCATGACCAGAGTTACCTGTAAGCCGAGAGGATCCTCTGAAAGGGATGCCTCACGACCATGAATGCTGTGCAGAAGCTGACGTCCTCGTAAGGCCTGGGGCAGGGCATGAGCTTCCGCAGGCGGGTGTGGAGCTGCCCCCGCGTCAGCTGGCCTCCCAGCAGGCGTCCCTGACCGACTTCGCGAAGGAACCCGAGCAAGAGCGATGTGGACGCCACCTTCGGCACCTAGCAGGTAAGGAGACACGAAAAGAAAATCTAAACGCCATGTTTTCTACCCACCGATTGAAATTATTTTGTTTTCCGTTCTGATTTGTAAAGATTAATGTATTTTGAATAAGGATTTTTCTTTTTCTGAGTTGGTTTGACCTTGTTTCAAGACACATAGGAACCTGTTACGGTGCGTGTGTGTGTGTGTGTGAGTGTGTGATGAGCTGACCTTACACCAGGCGATGCGCCGCCCTCGGTCGACGAGTAAGTCCGGGTTGGCCAGGAGGGACGCGTTTATCGCCGACCACTCGCTTGTCTGGTTCAGCCACGCCCTGTGCTCAGCGGTAGGGATTTTAAGCGGTTTACTCTTGCTATATAACCTGGTTGGTAATTACCGACCTTAATTATATATTAACGAATGGTGAATGATGGATGATAACTTGATTGATATTTATGTTGCTGATCATGGTTGACTCTCTCTCTCTCTCTCTCTCTCTCCCACTATCTGCCTGGTTGTCTCAGGAGAGTTAGCGACAGCTGCATAGTGAGTCAGTACTTCAGTGGCTCTCAAGTCTCACTCTCTTAGTCCAGGTAGCTGTCTTTCTACCTTTCTACCTCGAGCTGCTGTCTTTCAGTCCACACACATACACTTTCTACATTTCACACTCAAAACTTGATATTATGTAACTCACACGACTCGTTCTTGGCGACTCAAGACTTTACTGAGATTAGTACTACACGCTAGCAATGCATTTTGGCAAAATTTTGTAAGTACTTTCTCATTTTATATAAATGTGCGTGTGTGTGTGTGTGTGTGTAAGAGAGAGAGAGAGAAGTGGAAGGTACAAGTAGAAGGGATAGATCAAAGTGAAGATGGAAGGATGGAGTGAAAAAGATTTTGAGCGATGGGGGACTGAACATGCAGGAGGGTGACGGGCACGCGCGGGATAGAGTGAACTGGAGCGATGTGATATCCAGGCGGCGACTTTCCAGTCAGTGGACTGAATCAGGTCATATGAAGCAGCCGGGTGAAACGACGGGAAAGATCTGTGGGGGCCTGGTTGTGGCTAGGGAGCTGTGGTTTCGGTGCATTACACGTGACAGCTAGAGAATGGATGTGAGCGAATGCTTTGTCTCTGTAGCGTCGTGTTCCCTAGAAAACTGGCTCCATCTTGGCTATCACGCTCAGCCAGGACCTACTATTTGGCAACACTGAGAGATTGTTTACAAATCGTAAGACGAAGTGATTAACCGTTACATTATCGGAACTTCGAACATTCAGATCAGTCTGTGTTCAGTAGCTAGAGTCAGGATAGTAAAGATAAGTTAGATAAGGTCAACTAAAACACTCAGTTCGATATAGATGTTATTGAAAAAGTCTGCTTTTACTGAACGTTATCAAACCGACAAACACCATGGGTTGCCAGATAGTCGTTTGCTTTATTTTTCCTCGGAGAGATATCGTCACATTAAAAATATCATTTGGTTTTATGCAGTTAATATGTCTCTATTTGCAGTTACCAACAACAAGGGGTCAAGTTCACATTTAACCAGCCAAGAGTAACACATAAGACTCATTCCACATAGTGCCATACACTTAGATTGTTACTGTAAAACGTAGAGACTTTCCCTCCATGATCATGACGGTAGAATCTTTGAGAATGACGGTAAGACCCCTTGAGCACGACTTTGAAGAGCTTTGAGCACGACCGACGGTGGTGCGACCCTTTGCGTATGATTGCCTGGGCTTTGACGTGACTCGTAAGAGGCGGGTCTAAGGCCAAGTTATCTGACCTTCAAAGGTCGTCCTCAAGGATCATGCCGTCATCCTCTTGTTGTCTCTCTCTCTCTCTCTCTCTCTCTCTCTCTCTCTCTCTCTCTCTCTCTCTCTCTCTTTTTCTCTATATAGATAGATAGGTAGATAAATAGATAGATAAGAACGTCTGGATTGATGGCTAACGACTAGTTGTGGACCTGGATGATGACCTGACTATCAACAGTAATGGTTAACGATGGTGAATGGTAGTCATTTGGGGTGATAATGACGATAGAAGATGATGGTACTCATTTGATTGATGATAAAAGTCGTTGTTGAGGGTTCGTGATAGTATTTAATGGCATAACTTGACATCAGTGATGCTAAAATGACATATAATACACTTTAAAATACTATATACTTTACTCTATCGATGGTGGATGAGAGTTAGTGGTAGCTGATGACGGGAACAGGGCTAGGAAAGGTGGGTGGAGTGTGGTGGCGTGGTTAATTGTCGTACTCACGCGTACTGCGGGAGGAGCGCGTGGCTGTACCTGCGGCAGACCTGGTCCACCCGTGACGCCCTCTCCGTCATGAGCGTTGTCGCCACACTCGATGCCTGGCAGGACGGCCACCGACGACTGTGTTATTCATACCGCTATTGATGTTAACACCACCATCACTACTACTACTACTGCTGCTACTGCTACAACTATTACTGTTACTACTACTACTACTACTATTACAACTACTACTATTGCTACTACCATTACTACTACTGCTATTACTACTACTACTATTACTACTTCTACTACTACTGATGCCACTACTAATACTAATACTAATACTATTACTACTGCTGCTACTATTACTGCTGCTACTACTACTACTTCTACTACTACTACTTCTACTTCTATTATTACTACTACTACTTCTACTACTACTACTACTACTGCTATTATTACTACTACTACTTCAACGACTGTTGCTTCTACTACCGTTGTTGGTGCTATTTTCAAAGCTGTCCACACTGCACACATTAATTTTTAGATCAGGATCCACATTGTGCATGCCAGAAGCATTACTAGCCTAGCTGTTTTCTAGACTGAGACTGTAAGTTGTAGAACTGTCACAAAGGAAACTGTTTGTAAAGCCAAAAGCGTCAATTGGGACTGTGATTGTGCACACCAAATTTTCTTAATTTAATGGTTGGGTGTTTTTTGAGGGGCCTTTGTCCTTTGATGCATACTAGACCTTTGTAGATCTAAAGGTGAAACCTATTAGTTGGGGTTGAAGCCTGTCAACAGCTTTATGCCAGGGTCGTTAAAGTCGTCAAATTCCAGTTACAACCAAAACCCAAAAAATCTTTTGCACTTTCTTCAGGGGTTTATAGATATATGAATTCCAAGAACATATACACTCACTTTGTACAAGGCCCTTGACTTCTGAGAAAGTTCAGATTTGTTATATTGTGGTGCATGAATCAGCCTCGGATTGTTGAAGTTACCTTCCACACTCACTATAAACAAGCCCGCAAGCCAAGGCGGGAGAGATCAGTAATAACTTGTGTTTGTAATTATGAACTCTGCTTTTGACATATTTAATTTTCATCTCTATTTTTTGTGTTTATTTAAAGATAAATACAAAAGTTGTGGTTATTTCTTATTGGGTAAGTTTTACCATCGGTTGCCTTTCTACAAACTGATGTACAAAAATTTTAGTATTTTCTCTGCTAATTTTTTTCCTTTAAATCCAAAAGCACAACTCAAAACACATGATGTCTGGAATTTCAAAGGATAAAGCTGAAAAATATTTTGAGTTCTTAAGTTACAGTACTGTACTCGTATGTAATGTTACATGTACTAGCAAAATTACTTAGACTATCTTCTTGTATTTAAGAGATACAGTAACATAACGTAACATCACCTCGGATTCCCCGCAGAAATTCGAAAAAAAAAAAATAGAAAAAAATTGCTTGCTTCATGGTTCGGATTATGATAAATGTTCCCCAAGATTGTTATCAACGTATCGTACGCCCGCCCGTGGGGTGCGAGCCACCGTGTTGCCAGGCGCACCATTGGCTCATGGCTGCATGTGTTACATAATCACAATCTTGTACCGCATGATCAACGGAATCTGAAGGTTTATTAATGATGAACCCGCTGACGCCAGTTGCCTTATAAACACGTTGAAGGTGTATGTGGCTTTAGAATTATCCTTGAACGCCTGAAGAAGGAGTTAAAAGATTTTATCGTTGGTGGATGTTTAACATGACGCTGACGGCCTTCATGACCCTGGCAGTTGATAGACTTAAAGTCATATTAGCCAACCAACAGACGCCATTCTTTTGGGTACATTTTCACCTGTAGTACGAATTATAAGTTAATAATCTTTTGTCTGTCCGTAGCTATTATGTTAGACGTCATCATGACGTTATTAAGATTGTGCTGTCAAGTTGCACAAGTCGATGAGTGGAGTATTAGGAGCTAGTTCTTAAGTCAGGTCCACAGTGAGGGCGTCTGTACCCATGCAATATCCTAGGTCACCATTATTCCGATTCGTCATAAATCCTAAATGTAAATGGGAAGACATAATTATTCCGTCAAGAAACAAAAACGAGAAAAGGATATTGATTATCCTAGAAGTAGGGAAACATAAGTCGGTTAGCTTAGATTGATTTATATATATATAAATATTTCATAAATGTTGCTTCGGAATATTGCTCCCGGCTGCCTTGTCACTTCACAAGCAGAGTTTAATCTACCAGACACTGATTACCGACGAGTATGACTACATACGCTCTGTTCATTTGAATAAAACTACAGTTTCGTGTTTACTGTGGCTTGTGACAGACTGTTGATCGTTCTCTTCTACGCGCTTTTAATCTAGCAACAAGAACCCATATCTCATAGTGATTTACAGGTATTACCAACCGCTGACGGGTTATGTTTAGGCTGGCCCAAGCAAGTTTTCACTGGCAGCTGACCTCTCAAGAACCCGTCCAGCCACAGTAAACTAATTCACACTCGGCATACTAACACCTGCTACATTTCGAGTAACTGAGAAGAGAAGACTTACTGAATAGAGGCGGTGCTGCCGCCATCTTGAGTATATGAGACATGCAACCACGGCCAGTGGCGTCCACCACCCTAGGAACGCGATCCGCCGCAGGCCGCTGCTGTGGACGACCAGAAAGGAATATGTGACATTGTGGAGGAGGCTTCCGCACCACCAGGAGGAAACAGACACCACTAAGGCCTGTATGTTCCTCCTGCACGATGATGTGACTTGAGTTAAAATTAAAGATGTCTATGCCTAGTTTTATGGCAAATAAACGTCTCTGTAGTCTCCGTTCCCTACGAGCAAAGACATTTTTACCTCCAAGGATCTCTTTCCTCATACCTCAGCATACGAAGACTCGGTATCCTGCTGCAGGACGCCTGCACACCGTAGGATCTGTAGCCTCCATATCCTAAGGTCTGATATCCACACACACAGGAGAATGTGACCATAATTTTGTAATAACTGACCGAACCAGATACTATGGCTTGGGTAAGAAGCTTAATTCAATCCGAGATATGTGGCATCAATGATCTATGGCCTGGTATTTCCATACTGCCAGGATTTATGGCCATTGCCTTGCTTCTAGGACCTCCACATGGCAAGGATTGTTGTGGTATAGGACCTCAGACATGTGAAACTTCCACAACCCGGATTCCATTGTACTCTTGAATCGTCCGCTCCCTCACCTGCAACTCAGGAATTCAAGCCTCCTCATCGGAGAGACTCTTTGATCCGCATACCGAAGGGTCAGAAGCCTCAATGCCTCAGAATCAATGATCTTACTCTAGGATCTGAAATCTCCACATCCCAGAACCTTTGGTGTCCGTAACTTACACAGAGCTAGTCTCTGGCTTCCATACCTAAAGACTCGTTACGCTTGTGGTCTAGAACAACAACACAGTGTTTCGCTGTGATCTTAGGCCTCTAGATTGTGGAAAGTTGACCCGGAATTTTAAGGAAACACTGTTTTCTGCATCTTGGAACATTTGGCTTCCAATTAAAAACAAAAAAAAATCTATATCTGATTTTTTTTAAGTGCCAGCAAATTTAAGAAACTACTTTTTATGCATCGTGAAATCTCATGCTTCTAGATTTTGGTAAACACTTTGTTTTCTATATCATGGAACCTTTGATCTCCCATGTAACACTGCCTCCTGCATCGCTTCCGTTACAGTTACTCCCCCTACCACCCCTACCCTCTTTGTTACGAGTACCTCCGTAACAAGTGTCCCCCCTACACCACCTCCGTCACAGCATATACAACACTCGATCTGTCCGTCACTTTCGCAACACCCTTGCGCTGTGTACACCTACACACACACACACACACACACACACATACACACACACACACGCACACACACACGGCTGTTGTCCCGTACATAATAATTCAGGTTGACATTCACCAGAGGCGCCCCCACGTCAGGTATTTGTGGTCCCTGTACGTCGAGGGCAACGCCTCAGGCGCCCCTCTGACCTGCCATGCCCTCTGGAAGGCTACACAACCACTGCTGCACCGTTCTGGAGTCCCTATCGTACTCATCTTAAGCGTATGTGCAAGTGATGCCTTCGTCTGTAGAATATGTGATGCGTTTAGTAATTTTCACTCCTTGGGACTGACGACTTGACTTCGTAAGTACGATGACTTGATGGCGTGACCTGACCCGTAAAGGTCATCGTACTCAAGGGTTAAGTCGTCGATATTAAAAGGGGCTAAGTCGTCGTACTCAAGAGGTCAAGTCGTCGTGCTCAAGCGGTTAAGTCGTCGTACTCAAGGGGTGAAGTCATCATCCTCAAAAGGTCAAGTTGTCGTGCTCAAGGGGTCAAGTCGTCGTACTCAAAGGTTCAAGTCGTCATACTCAAGGGGTCAAGTAGTCGTCCTCAAGAGGTCAAGTCGTCGTACTGAAGTGGTCAAGTCGTCGTCTTCAAGAAGTCAAGTCGTCGTGCTTAAGGGGTCAAGTCGTCGTGCTCAAGGGGTCAAGTCGTCGTCCTCAAGAGGTCAAGTCGTCGTTCTCAAGGGGTCATGTCGTTGTACTCAAGAGGTCAAGTCGTCGTACTCAAGAGGTCAAGTCGTCGTACTCAAGAGGTCAAGTCGTCGTGCTCAAGAGGTCAAGTCGTCGTACTCAAGTGGTCAAGTCGTCGTACTCAAGAAGTCAAGTCGTAGCACTCAAGAAGTCAAGTCGGCGTACTCGAGGTCAAGTCGTCGTACTGAAGAGGTCAATTCGTCGTCCTCAAGAGGTCAGGTCGTCGTCCTCAAGAGGTCAGGTCGTCGTCCTCAAGAGGTCAGGTCGTCGTACTCAAGAGGTCAAGGCATCGTACTTAAGAGGTCAAGTCGTCGTACTCAAGTGGTCAAGTCGTCGTGCTCAAGACGTCAAGTGGTTGTACTCAAGAAGTCAAGTCGTCGTACTCAAGGAGTGCGATGGTCGTACGGGCCCTCAACACATACACACACACACACTCACCTGGCCATGGCACTCAAAACACTGTCCCCTCGCGGGGCCCATCTTCACCGAAGGGGCCCTGAAACACCCCATCTCCCCTTCTTGCTGACACAAGCATGGTCAGTGTGAAGACAGTCCTAAGCCAAGTGGTCTGTAAAGACGAGGAATACATAAGTTTCAGATGCGACACTGGTATTTAGCGTGACGAGCAGTATTCGCAGAGTGGGGGACACCCTCCTCACACACCTGCAGGAGTGACGTGGACCGACCAGTCAACCAGTCCATCTGTTGCAGGGCAGCGGTGGATGGATGGATGGATGGATGAATCCAAGCGAAAGGTTGATTCGTCTCTCGAACTGAACAGAAATTAATATACGTTCAGGTTATGCGTCATTACTAATATGTTTGGATGAGACTCAGTAGGCCCTGTGTCAGTTAAGATGTAATTGTGATTACCTGTTTCTAATTACCTACTTGTACTGTACTGGGAGGGAGTTTTACACTCACGGAGCGTCCTAAGTCTTGAATAATATCTATCATACAGCTTTTTCAACTTATGTATGGCGTCCGCAGTTGCCGTATCCTCATTCAGTTTATTCAGCTCGTCTGTTATGTACTATTTAAAGTAATTCTTCATATCCTTTCTAACAAGTCTCTTCTTGTATTTCACGATATGGCCTTTTGATTATTCTGTTCCTGCATCTTTGCAAGAACTGATCACTCTCTACATCAGTCTCATTCGAAAACTTAATGGACCGTGATCAAGTCACCCTCCGGTCTTCCATCTTGTGCAAATATATAAGGCTTCCAGCGGCCCTTTCCTTTCTTTGCTGTCTCAATTAGACCTTCCCTATTTGTTGATTGTGTTTCTTAGGGTGTGATGATCAGCATATTCAAGATTTGGCTCGGTGTGAGGTGTTAACGGCTTGTCAATGCTATTTTAATATCTGCCAGCTGACGATTTGTTTCCTTAACTGTTCTCCCAGATTAATTGATATACAAATTCCTGCAGCTTACGTACTTCCTGCTTGATGCTATACATGTTTCTGAGGCCCCTTTTCACTGTGACCCATATTCATTGTATGACATTTACTCTGGTTGAATTTCATCAACCATATACCACATCAACTTTGGAGTCTGCTTAGATACCCTGGTAAGTAGATGCATGTAAAGTTGGTGTCTGTCTCTCTGTCTGTCTAACTTTGGACAAGATCTCATGCACACGCCTTCCACGCAAACAAACCTGTGTATATACAACACGTCCTCACACACACACACCTTCCACATATACACAAACTCCACTCTCCTCCACTACTCGGACCTACGGCACCCCATCAACTATTCATTAGAGTTGCTTGTTGCCCGTGTTTCCCGAACCTTGCTTACAGCTGGCTATCAGTGTGGACCATGAAGGCCAGAATGAAAGCCACGAAACCACATAGACCACAGGGCCCGTTCAACGCAATTTGCATGTAAGCCTACATTTATATATATTTGTAAAGTATGGAAAAAGAGTTGTACGCTTAGTGGAGGGGCCCCATCATCTCTTGAAACTATAGTCACGTGTGGGTGATTAATTGAACTGTCCTTCATGAAAGAGTCTAATGACATACATTATTACCTTATGGTCCGCCAAAGTTATGTCAAATCGTCGGCGCTACATAATGGCCTCTGGCAAGGTCTCCCATGGAGGTTGTGTTGGCAATATCGATCCAACTCTCTCTCTCTCTCTCTCTCTCTCCCGACCGCTTCTTAAAGAGCTGTAACAAAACTCTCTTTTTTTAGTATTTCATGCGCTACTTAATGTCTGTGTGAGTATGGGTGAACTGATACAACCGTAATGGCGCCTTTATTTATGCACAAATGATCTCTAGAATAAGCTATGAAAGAGGATAAGCGATATTTGTCCGGCGTTCGTGAATCTAAACTTTCCGGGAAGTGTGTCACAAATTATGACACAGCCACTTGTAGCGCTAGGCCCACGCACCTGCCGGACGTACGATGACATTCTGTTCTTAAAATTTCCTTGACTATTGAAATATTAGCATATTGTATGTAGACGTTGCTTTAAAAATTATATGTCAATTCTTTTGTAATCCGCAAACACGAAAAATGTAACATTTATATCGTGTAATCATAAATTCTTTAGAATATTATAATGGTAGTCGTAATAGTTCAGGAATAGTATTAATAAAGAATATAAATGTAGTTAGTAATAATGATTATATAGAGATAAATTATTTATTTTTACGGGTCATCTTTCCTTTTCATAAAAGTCAGAAGTCAACAGTATGTTGTACTGGTTGCTAAGAACTGTCACTCGCGCACGTACACACATGCCTCCTTATCTCCAGCCTACTGATAACATGGTCGATAAAAGTTATGAATTTGTTACTGTACAATGTTTCACCTGTTCCCGTCACGTAGCCTTATCTCGTCCACACACACACACACACACACACCAGTATCCGTAATAAAGCTCAGAGCCGAATTAACCAACACGCCAACCCAATTCAAATGACTTCTGCCTCCTTGATTTGATAAAGATTTTATGCATTGTATGCTGTCAGTACTGATTATAGATAAAAGGTTATGCCTGAATGAAGTCCGTGTGTGTTCTCTCTATCTGTCTGTCTGTCTCTAAAAGCTTATACGAGTCTCAATAAATCCGTGCGGTTGTGTGTGTGTGTGTGTGTGTGTGTGTGTGTGTGTGTGTGTGTGACGAAATTTAACAATAATCTTAACTTCATAAATATTTCTCAGGAAATATAACATCCTTCCAAAATCCACTAACTCATAACTTCTAGTCTTTGGTAGAAGAATTTTGACATGAATTTGAAATACCAGTCGGAGACTTGATACCTTTAAATGCTCTCACGGATTTTAAGATATAGAGAGAAACCCCTGTATCATGACATGATTCACATTCATTACTTTACATAAATTGATCGGATTTAGCGATACACGAATTACTACTAGTCATATTTTACTTCATAAACTTGTAAGTCGCTCTCTCAGCCATCGGGCACATGCATAGCGGGAGTGTATGTGGTCTTAGATTTGTCTTTAAGACTCGAGGAAGGTGTTAAAGATTTTTCGGTTGGTGGAAGTAGCTTGTTAGGTTGACGGCTTTAATGACCCTGGCAGTTGATAGGCCTAAAGCCCAAACAACCAATCAACCAGTCGCTCTGAGATATGAATAATCATGTACATCCGGCTTCGCTGGCAGATAGATACATGGAGCATATATATATATATATATATATATATATATATATATATATATATATATATATATATATATATATACATATATATATATATATATATTCGTCAGCAATTACGCTATAAAGATATGAACACGATGATACGGCCCTTGAGCATGAAGATACGACCCTTTAGCACGGCGATTCGACCCTCCAGCACGACGATGCCACCCTTGAGCACGACGTTACGGCCCTTGAGCACGACTATACGACCCTTGAGCACGACGATACGACCCCCTAGCACGACTTTACGACTCTCCACCATGATGGCGACTGGCTCAAGGGGGTTAGGACACGTTACTCCCTACGGCGCGAAGCCGAACGTGCCGGGCCGCTGAGACCGGCAGCTTCCCGGAGTCACAGAGGAGCGCAAAGTTATCCATAGCCTGGCACGCACGGATCCCAGGACGGCCCTTGCCGGCACGCCTCCCGCGCGTTATCTCCTGCCGGGGGGAGCACGCCGACCCGCCACGCATGTACCCGACTCCTGTTGGCTACTGACGGTTCTATATTAGTTTTTTTTTTATGTCATAAAATTACGGGGACATCTTTTGTAGGGTTCCTGTAGCTTGAAGGTTTACGCTGCATTCAGTAGCAGGGAAGTGATGGTCTTCTTTGGAGTGAGAGGGTTTGTCAAGGAGGCTGTATTCTTCACACTCTTTACACACACACACACACACACACACACACTTTCTCTCTCTCTCT
>JAYMFT010003431.1:0-17257 GCA_038088735.1 Panulirus argus | reverse complement strand
GAGACATGTTTTTCACTTTCTCAAAAATTTGTAAATACTTTCCCTGTCTGTTTTCCCCCTTTCTCAATTCTCTATATTTCAATTAGGGCCCGGCCTTGATGTGGACTTTTGTCTGTAACTGGAGCCTTCAACATAAAAAAAATAGAATATAATCAAAGGTAAAACATATTACAATGTTTAGAATTATAGAAATCATTCAAGTTTTCACTTACTATCAGTTATGTTTTGATAATTGGGTTAAATTTATGATGTAATGGATTAAAGATCCTGCATTATGTATCATTCCGTACGAGAGAGAAATTATTGTTTTCGTTTCTTTTGTTATTTCGAACCTTTATATTTTTCTCTCCAACAATCATCAGCATTCCGTGGCTTGGCCTTTGATTTGACTCTTTATGGCTTCAAGTGCAATTGGTGTCGAGAAAGGAGTAAAGACGCATTTTTCAAGCATAATGTAAAAATGCGATCGTCGACGATGAAGTGAACTGAGGGCTATCGAGGTTGTAGTGAAGATGCAGGTGGGGTCTCCCTCTGTAGTATGTTGGATAAATGTTAACAATAGGCTTCAGCTGTATGAGTTGCACCTCGCGCTAACAAGACTGACAAGTTCATTCTTCCCTGTCCTCAGGGCCTTAGAGAGGGTGGTGCAAGGGTTACATCGTACCCGGGCCTGGGGTGTCCAAAAGGTGGCCCGGGAATTTCCTGGGGTCTCAGAAAATGCAGAAAATCAACAGAGCGCTCCATTCCATCACACTCTCATCTTCCATACCCTTTTTGGCCTCACAGCGCATAGCATAAAACCGTAGTGGATAAAAAACAGGATGACTAATGGAGAAGGGAAGGAAGTGGACCCGAAAGAAACTTTGTATCCCCTGATAAAATTCCTCTCACGGGGGTGTCTGCCATAGACCTTCATATTATTGGGCGTATATACGTTTTAGAACTCGGGACTTATGACTGTTCACTTTGGGGCTCGTAGTCTGGTCCTGTAATTTAAACACTGGGGGTTCATTTCTGGCGAAGCCAAGCCTGCGGTTACCCGTTCCGTGATCACTGGGCTATCAGACCGACTCTCACCTCCCCAGCCCTAGCATTATATGCAGTATCAATCACCATACCACCACACACATTTTATTTGTACGTCTTATTTTTTATCTTTGAAATTTTCTCAAATTCTTCACTTTATTGTATTTACGAGAACTCAGGGAAGATGATGGAAAGGTTATTTGATATGCTGTCAAATGAAAGGAAAAAAAATCTGCATAGGTTGAGCACAAAAACATTCTAAAGAAGCCTGAGTGAATGGTAAAAAAGAAAGGTGTTAAAGAAGCCCAAGACTAACAGTTGTACGATATGCATAGCGACAGCAAATAACTATTAATAACTATGCAGTAAACTCTACGGGCTAGCCCTGCCCCAGGGCAAAATTTCGACCGGCACTTTTTAGGTAAATAGTATTTTCCCTCTAAGACTCAGTCCTCTGTTCTTAATGCTACCTCGCTAACGCGGGAAATGGCGAATATGTATGGAAAAAAAGGTATTTTATGCGACCGGTGACGGCACCACTATCACTAGGTACATGCAGGGCATCACAACATACCTAGTAGTGGAGCTATTCCCCGTTTGGCCTTCCTTCTCCCTAGCACTCAAGAGCAAAAAGCCATTTTTGCCCTAAGAAATTAGGCCCCTTGAGGCCCTCTTCGGTATAACTGTGAATTGTAATATTCCTAGTGAGCTTTCTATCATCATGAAAGTTATTATTCATCTCCACGCACATAATTATGCCCATCAGAATTGCCCCGGTCATCAGCATTCCGGATAAGATGCCCTTGCTATGTGGCTACCGTCAGCAACACGCTTGCCGGCTCTGCTCTTGCGGTTATCTACATCTATTCCCGCGAAGCGTTCCAGCCCGGGATCCAATGTCTTGCTATAGAAAATGAAATGCAGAATGGGTGTCTCCATGGCCCTCCCGAAGTCGTTTTTATTTCCAGACCTAAGACTAACTTAATTTTTTCCAGTTTTCGTGCCTTCTTCATGGAGAGTTAAATTTAGTCTCTTGCAACAGGTGACTGACTGTTCTCCAGTCATTTCGCCTTCCACTTACTCTTTCATCAGGTATCCAATCAAATATTCTAGAATCTCTGTTTTGCGTCATTCCGGAAAGCAAATTGTCGGAAGTGACGAATGAATATTATAAGAGAGAAACAGGAGGAAACATGCAATGACTTTCACAGTTTTGTGTGTGAAAGTGTAAAGAAAAATTGAGGTTAATGTTAGTAACATATGGTACTGTACCCGTGTTCTGTATGTTATCCTTGTATGATATTCAAGACTGGAATTCATACGTCCACATACATGTACTCATTTTCCTTCAGATAATGAAACGATTGGAATTGGCTGATTTTCCTGCTTCCTCAGGGAAAGCCATCAAATAGGTGTTCCTAAATCGGGGCGCACACAGCACTATAACGCACACACACACACACACACACACACACACACTTAAATAACAGTGGCCCACTATGTACAACGATTGCGCAGCATACTGAGAAAAGCTGAGACAGAAAACTGTTTAAGTGTGAAAGAACTTCTCTAGTCTGGTAGCGTGAGCTTGAAATGTAGAAATAATGATCTTAGATTGATAGTTAATTTTGATACGTAGATTAGCCCTTTTTTTTGTTAAGAAAACACCAATAGTTCAAACTGATCTGGTATTTGTGATATATCATGGGTATTTATATCATATATATATATATATATATATATATATATATATATATATATATATATATATATATATATATGCTCGGGATCTAGTTGATTACAACCATTTTCCCTAGAACCGGGGTGGGGAGATGAGGGAGAGAAGAACAAAGAACAAACCAGGATTGATAAGGCCAGGCTTAGCTTGAGGTTTGTCAATGACAGAATCGCCGACTTGTACAATAATCTGTGCTATTTCGGTTTGATGGTTGTGATATGTTTTGACAGTTTTATAGCCAACACCTCAAGTCTAGCGAGGGTCGTGTGTCATTTAGTACATCAGGTTTAGTGTAGGTATAAAATTTTTCATTTATTTGTTGTCTAGTGCCGAGAATGTTAGATTTGAGAAACTAGTAACAGGGTTTCATTTATGTCAGTGAAAACATCTAATCTGGATCCAGCTCTTGTGTTTGGTATTATAAGCCTGAGATTTGGTATATGAGAAAAAAAATTAGATTATATGATAACTGAAAAAAAAAAAACGCTATGCTCATATAGGATCGAGCGAATTCATACGCCATAATCACAGGCAGTTAGTGTTTTGCGATCACTCCGAACCATCCTACGGTGAGCCGGGAGGCGACACCAGTTTGTCATTACGAAGAGCAGCTCGGTAGTACTATAGACCTGGTTGGTTGGTTGGTTGGTCCTTGTGCCTGTGAACTGCTCGGGTCTCATTAGGACCGTCAACGTCAAGCTATATCCAGTAGCAGAAGAATTCTTATTACCTTCAGGTGTTAGAAATAGATTGTTAAAACCACGTCTATTCACTATGCATGTGGTCTCGAACGAAGTCATTTGCGCCTGCCAGTTCACAGGTAGGTCATGCCTTTTGTAATGAATAGTTGTAAAATGAGCATATTTTGTGGTGAGAATTAGGTTAGGTGAGGCTTGTCTTGGGCAGGTTGATATATAAATGTCTTTCTACAACCATGATTACACTTAATCCTTAATTTACTTGATTGATTGACTCTCTAATACTACATTCCCTCACAAATGCAAGTATGCTTACTTAAACTTGAGATTTTGCAGTCAAAATACGTATACAGCTGATTTATGTCACCCTCCAGGTTAGTTCAGATGAGCCGAAGCGACGTTGCCATGGTTATCTCTGAACGAGGAACCTCCCCACTGAGGCAACATGAAGCGCAGTCACGGCTAACCACTTGGGAGGAGGAGTCGGGCTCAGTGGGCTGCTTTCCTGCACACTTTTACACGGGGCTCGGACACCAACAGTACCAGGTACGTCATGAGCTTGTCCGTCACCTCAGACTGAAGCACAATTCCTGATTGTTTTACTTTGTTTCAACAATTTTTCCAGAGAAAAGTGGGTAGGGGGCATCTACACTCTGATTAGGTGTTTATGTTAACTTGAGCGAGTTTGGTTGGATAATGTTTGTGTCTGTTTTATGGTGTTGTAAGCTAGGATACCGTTGCAGCAGGACTCCACAGTCCATACAGGTTCACATCTATCAAAGACAGCCTTGTGCTTTCCTAGTTAGCAATTGAGCCACTCCTCCAGACAAATGTTTCATTGTTCACTTTTCATTGACTTTGGAGCGTAATTTTTCGTAACTTTTTGTCTTACATTCTAGGTTATGGTGCACATGAAGTGAAAGAATTGTACGTCAATGATGGGAATGTCATGTGATTTAAAACTACTGATAGTAATCTTGAGTTTCCTTCGCATAATCGTTGTCTGTGTGTGTGTGTGTGTAGAACTAGTTTGTTCAAATTATTTGGTGAATATTCTAACTCACCTGTGAAAACATGGTGGAGTAACTGGTGTGATATCCTTATACATGACTTTCATCACTGCTACATTATGCATGCTTGCAAAGTGAAGGACCTCTGCCTAGCGACTTGGCACCGCCGCTCCAGCAGAGGTCGTCATCGCCCTCCTCGAGTCCCAGACTCGCCCAACCCCACAGTTATCGAGGTCAGTTTAACCCTTCAGACCCGTCTCTGTCCATACCCTGCCCAAAATTTTCCGTAGAAGCTTGCATAGCCCCAAAGGAGAAATGATTAACTGGAACTGTCTCCTACTTATGGTACTTGTTTCTTCAAAACTAGTACACCAGCACGGTATTTAAACGCAAAATTAATTTTTAGGCCCCATTAAAAATCATCATAGTTCCAAATAATTGTTCATCAAACGTGAAAGAACTTTGTGTAGTCATATGCAGTTATCCATACACATCGTTGTTACCCAAATAATATCATGTACGACCCTGAGCCGTGTCATTCTAGTAACTTAGGTAAGATTAATGTGAAAGCAGAATCTCCTGTTTTACAAGTATTCATAGAAGAATTTGGGATAGTCTTCAAGTTAAAAGTTTTACCACCAGATTACTATCAAGGGGCAGATAACCATTATTGTAACGACACATCCATTTGCACTAGAATTTACTTGTATCACATTATTAATAGGCATTAATTAGATATGTTTTTATTTATGAAATCCTTTCCGTTAGACCAGCTGAGATACCAGATTGCGTTACGAGGCTATGTGTCCTACGGGACGATTTACTATCCTTATCAAACAAACAAAATTTTAGGGATAATCTCTTCAACTGCTTTAGCAAGCACAGATCCTCTCCTACGTCAGGTTCTTCTCAGACAGGGTCTCAGAAAGGCACGGCTTGGGTTGTGGTGAAGGTAAACAGTTTTAGCGGCCGGAAACTCTTTTGCCATGAGTGTATCGCCTGCGGCTGGAGCAGCAATCACTGTTCTATCGTGATCGAGCGATTTGCTGTTTATAAGCTCGCTCTTTGGTGATATGGAGAATGGAGACTGTATCATTATTGTTACTAATTGTCACGTAAAGGTTAACACTGCAATGCTAAAATTAGCGAGATTGACACCTGTATGTCATCATTGAAATACAGGTTCGGGTATATATCAGTTTAATGCGTAAAAGCCGTTCGGTTTGGAAATGCCGAAATAGACGCCTATTGCAAAAATTCAAATATTATTTCTCATGCATGTCTGTCATTTCCTTGTGCATAAGTTGCCTTACAGTGTTTGGTTGTGGTGAGAAAAGTGTGAGCGAATTTCAAAGCTGGATGGTAAGATCGTAAGAGTTGTAAGATCGTATTTATACATCACTGGCGGAATAAGAATGCATAATGTCACCCAGAGAATTAAGATGATACATAGATTCTCAGGACAGAAGCATCGACTGGAGATCGATTTAATACAGAGAGATGATTTATGCGCGAAGATTAACACACTAGTCTCTCCCACCGTCTACAACTCGCCCACTTTGACCTTGTAATAATTGACCTACGGCTTTCTGTGCTTGTTACATTTTATACACAGTTGCTAACACCCATTCGTACCTTGCAAACTATTGACCCAAATTGTAGTTAATCTTCTAGGACTAACTTTTGACCTGTGACCTGCTCCATATATCTTAACTTTATGTTCGTGGTAAGCCAGTGGATGGTGTTATGTATGGTATACTTGTATTTTTTTTTTTCATCTTTTCCGTCCATAGCGAAAGAGCATAGGTTGTCATTTTAACTGACGTAATGAGCTTTGCCCGTGGTAGTTAATGTCCGATGTTACTGTTTGACATCTTCTCTGGGATACAGGACAGGTTTAGTTATATTACAATTTGTACTCGCGACATGCTCATTACTTTGGACTTTACAGGTTTAGAACGTTACCATGGACTTAAGATAACTTCAGTTACCATGGACTTAAGATAGCTTCAGTAACATACCTTGGTACTTGGTAGAGGCTGTGTAATATTAACTTTGACTTGCCCTATGTCTGACAACATTAATTTCGAATCTAGCAACAGCAGTAACAAACTAACAGAAGTGTCACCCTTGAAACCAGCAGCCGCTCCGTTTTCTGTGATGGCTTTCAAGAGCTTTCTAGGAAATCCCAGATTACCCTGTGACTCATCTCGCCTTCCGTTCATCAGCAACCTCGCCTCTCTACTATTGCACCATGGAGCGCATGGATTCCCGGACACACACACACACACACACACGATATCATCCCTGAATGCCTGCGGTCATTTTGTGGTAATTACGTTATCTAAAATGCCTGACTCAGATTACAGCAACATTCACGAAACAAAATATGCGCTCTGCTGTTCTTAATTTCTCTTTCCTATGTTCATCTCTTGTGTTTGTGTTCATTTTTTTTGTGCCTTAAAGGACAACATAAATTAGCTACAGGAACTGCTGCATATCAGTATTCTTCCCTAGATTTGTCAGTAGGTCTGTTATCTTTAACTCATTAATAATTTTCTATTTATGAATTCTCTTGAGCTCCGTCCTTTCTTTCTGTTAATGATACTCCTGATATTGATCAATATATATGGTGTTACTTCCGAACAATACTAGAGGCGGTCAGTCAAGTAATGACCTGTTACTGAAACAAGGCGGGAGCTCTGGTAACTTTATTTCGGTGAGTATTTAATCATATTGTGCCTTCATTTCACAAAATACTAACCAACTCGTACTTATGCAAAAAAATACGGTATTTTATATCGTTAACACTAATAATTCAATAGATCCAATTGTAGTTGAAGCAGAAATGCTTCACCTTGCCCGGGGGAAACGTGGTGTCCATTTGCCGGAGGTGCTTCCTGCTGATTGGCCGGCAGTTACCGCTCTGTCTGTCCTGAAGGTGAAAAAAAAAAAGACTGCATCCGGGTGGATGAGATCCGGTAACCTCTACGTGTCAGTCAGTGAAAACATTATTTTTCAAAAGTTTAACAATAGCTAATCTTCCCGCTAATAGTTTTTAAAGCTTAGCCGTACGTTTTGGGTAGATTGATTCTGATATTGTACGTGCATTTTATCGGGAACGCTGCTGTACTGCCTGGGAACGAATGCAACACAGACTGCGGGGTCACGACATCTGGCTTCTGATCTCTCCTTCCTCAGTTATATATATATATATATATATATATATATATATATATATTTTTTTTTTTTTTTTTAGACTCCGTCTTGAGTAGTTGGCTGTTTTCCCTTGATAGATTCCTTGTTTTCCTCCCTCCAACTTTGCCTATATATTTATATGTAAACTTCACCTTATAGTACATGCAAACGTGTCTTTACCAACACTACAAGCTTAAAAGGGCGGTGAAATAGTTATATAGTAGAATGTTTCATAAATGAATTTCCTTACCGTTGCCATTTTGATACGTTACTTGGCATGTACAGTGCCTATTCCGAAGACAATATGTGGTGTTCAAGGAGGCCAGGTGTACTTTAAAATATGGGAAGTCCGAGAATTCACGTGATTTTAATGTAAATGAAATATGCACCAAGAGTGTATTGGTGCTGATATTATTGATATTTAGGGCATGTTATGAAACCGAAGTTGTACTCACCTGTTAATTTTGTTTGATCCCTTAAATACAACGGTACGATCTCTGATTTAACCCTTAACAGTGAGGTGAAAGGTTACGCTATCATAATATCTAAGGATCGTACCGTCGTGTTTAATCCTAAATTATTTTGGTGGTGTAGTGATACTGTTGGTCCATGAGGAAGGTAACACCCATAAATCATGTTCATTACCAGGTACAAGTCTTAGAAGTCTAATTATGTCGTTAGTAGTACTATCCTCCTCAGGGGCAGTAGGCTTGCCCCTGTTAATGATGCTCCCGTTGATACCATTAGAAGTCTAATTATGTCGTTAGTAGTACTATCCTCCTCAGGGGCAGTAGGCTTGCCCCTGTTAGTGATGCTCCCGTTGATACCATCTTGCCTGGAGGCAGTGACCTTGCTTCTGGTAAGGATGTGCTTTAAGTAAGGAACATGACATTCACTGCGGGGATTGTTTAGCATGAATTTTGGTAAGATCAATACTCTTAAGATTTCTTTGTGCAAAATCTCTAGTCCTAAATGATAGCATGTTATGGGAACGTGAGCCCAGAACTTGTCATTTCCACATGATGTTTGCTGTTATTCACCACTATGCCAACCTGTTTATGATTTGATAACATCTTTCCTCGTGAGTTGCTAACCACGTACTTGGTTTCCCATTATCTTAGTTTCAGTGTACTTCCTTTTGTAACAATGTATTACTCTTACTTCCTTCTGTAACAATGTATTACCCTGCTGGTGACTCCTGGCTGCTGCTTTCCTTAGACTCTGCGTGGACACAAGTCACACGAAATGTTGATATATCCTTTCTTGAAGCAGCGGAGGCGGGAATTCTCTTCCTTCTTTCGTCTTTCCCTCTCTTCCTACACTATTCCACCTTTAACGAATCAAATATACAAATAGCTAGGAAGCTATAATTAGCTTTATTCATTTTTCCGTATTCTGTGTTCCATTCATCTCTAGATGGCCATAACTGGGGCATAATTCTGGCCATACAATGTCGATTATAGCAGAGGAAAGTTTTTCCGTACCTTGACCAGGTAACAACGTAACCCTGCTCTCCTTATGGTAACGACATAGCATTTTCTTTTATTTTGGGAGGTAACAATGTAACATTTCCCGGCCCAGTGGTCACATTTCTGCGCGGAAAGTTTTGGGGATTAAGAGGCATTCTTTTTACAAGAGCATAACACCGTGCGCAGGAATAGTTTGTGCGTGTTGAACCGAGCTTGAAGGCGGCTGGGTAAGAATAGTTGGTGGCAGGACGACGGCGGAGGCAGGGGTCGGGTGGTTGCAAGGGGTGTTGCCAGCACAAGGTCCTTATAAATATGCCCCCTTGCCAGATACAGACTTAGTATTTGAAGGTTATTTCTTGTACGAATTTGTCATGATATATATATATATATATATATATATATATATATATATATATATATATATATATATATATATTTTTTTTTTTTTTTTTTTTTTCCGTGACATATGCTTCTATAAATATTCAAGCGTGTATGTTTGTTGCCGTGTGTGTTTGTGTGTATTATTATCGAGGATTAACATTAGCTGACGGGGAAAGTGTGAGTTGCCATCTCTGAGTTACCTTAACTAAATTCAGGTCTTGAAATATACTATTTTGACTTTTCCCTTTTCACCACGTTTTCAGCCAATTTGCTACATTTGTCCATTTTTGTTGCAGTATGGGTTTTCCCAACTGTTTACTTATTTCAAGTAACTTTTAATTCAACTATTCCACCTATTAGAGTATGAAATAATTGCTCATTAACCCCGCCATCAAACTCAAAAACGAATTCTAGTATTGTGTCCTATCTTCTGGCTTACGGTTGGTTTAAGAATACCATAATCTGTGTTTGCTGGGTGTGATCAACCTTGTGATGAATATTGTAATTTGGGTGTGATTTCCCCCCCCCCATTTCAGTTTACTGTTAAGTAGTTCGGGTAGTTTGACAGTGATGATAGCCTATAGGATTTGCTTCGTTCACCACCTTAGTGGTGGTTCTTTAGTGATATATTAGGTTTTGCGTTAACTTTTAAATCCTTTGCTGTCCTGCCCTGAATTCATACTTCAAGTCTAGCTTCGTTTTAGCGACTTGTCTTTAATTATTTGCCTTTACCTGGATTTAATAGAACCAAGCATCTTACCTCTGCAGGACTTGTTCACGTCTGACTCTATGTCATGATGATTTCAACTACTGTTTGTTTCTCTGTAAGTTCACCATAAGCACGGTTATAATCTGGGTTGCTCTTGTAAGTTATGTAGATATGTCAGGAATACCAGCAGC
Source organism: Panulirus argus (assembly GCA_038088735.1). Classification (NCBI taxonomy): domain Eukaryota; kingdom Metazoa; phylum Arthropoda; class Malacostraca; order Decapoda; family Palinuridae; genus Panulirus; species Panulirus argus. The sequence goes on along the minus strand of JAYMFT010003431.1, from coordinate 6,837 downwards.
CAAAGGACCGAATGATAAAGGGCAACTCTGGATGCATTACCCAGTCTGGCAAGAAACATATCACGCACGTGTCTTCTCTTCCTCACCGGTAAGGCAAATCACTGATCCGTGAAAGGAACTTTCATTACTGCCTGTCTCAGTCGACAATGGTTTTACTAGTCTTATGAAGAAGACAACGTTAAATGCCTTTTGGTGATGAAAGAAATCCCAGCCAAGTAATTTTTGTGGCCTGTAGTGGATAGCGTCTTTCTGTGATGACCCCATTCCTGTTTTCCATGGGGATCATTTCTTCATTTGTCATCTACTTTATCTCAGGTTATCTTCAGTGAATACAACAGTAGAGCTTTATAACGGTGAGATCGTGCTCAGTGCTCGTATCGGCGTTCTCTAGGATCATACCACCTTGCTGTAGGGTGGTACCGGCATTCCCAAGCAAGTAGGGATTTACTGTTCTAGATCAGCAAATGGAATGCGAGAGTCTCGCACGAAAACTTTCTAACGGTGGAAGAATATGTGCATATATTACGCGTACATGTGTTTACGTCTGGTATGTAGCGAGTATAGCTTGACCAGGTATGTCAAGACCTGGTATTTGTCGAGCATACCTTGACCGAGTATGTGTAAACCCAGTATGTCAGGTTTGATCATCGGCTTTACAAACGGGAACTATCGTTCAGAAACAAGAAAAAGTTGTAATGGCTAGCAGCTCGTGGCAACCATATCCCACGGGTCGGGGAGAAGCGATTGCACAAATATTGTGGTAAATGTTATTGATATCCAGTGATGATAACAAGAAATGCTCAACATAAGCGATAACAATAATAATGAAAGTACAGAGGATTTTTTAAGTTTACAGGTTTTTTTGTTCAGTCGAGATAGAGGATTAATAGTGATAATGTTGCGCTATACTGTTGTGTTCATATGTCCAGTTGTCCAGACAAAAGTACTTGCTTACTTTTGTAAGTGTTTGTATATATATATATATATATATATATATATATATATATATTTGATAGTAACCAGGAATAAATAAAAGGTTATATCCACTTGTAGGCAATGGAAATATTATTATTCTCAAATATTTATAAAAAGTAACTTAAAGGCTTTAGAAAACATTGAACCTTTATTCTTTGAATAAACTGATTTTGTTAACGGCATATTTGCATATTGTTTGTGCGGTATAGCCCAGTAAGACGGTGTTGCTGTCTTGTTGGTCTCTTGTTTACAGCTGTCTTTGTAATCATTGTTATTATTTCATTCTTATTAGAAGATTAATGTTATTGAAAGAAAAACAAGTAGAGTACGCACTGCTGTTTAGGCGATATCATGTTTATGGTTTGTAAGGTATCGTAGTGGAGTTGCAAGTTGTAGGACGTTAGGCGTTTGTGAAAGGCCATATGAGGTCTTTAACCCCGTAATTACTACAGTACGACCGTTGGGTTTACTGGCATGACCATTGACTTGGTCATCAGGAATTAGGTAAAAGGTCGTCCTCAAGGGTCGTAACGTCATCGTGAGTATGGGAATATCCGTCTGCCTGCATGAGGAGATACAAACCTGCCGATGTTTGCTCCTTTGAATATGTGCCGTCTGCCTTCATTTATGGTTTGCTTGTATGTGTGTATGTGTGTGACCCACCATGTGAAATGACCACGAAGACAAGATTAAAGGACCAGGACAAGGTTAGTTATCAAAGGACAGCCAGGAATGTACCGACCAGTGAGCGGGTGGGTATTACTCTTCTCCAATTACAGAGAGCTTTGCCCTCCAAACTCCGCGCTATTCCTTCACTATCATGGCCTCCCATTTGTCTATTTTATCATCGGCCTTTTTTTTTTTTTTACCGTATTGTTACTTCCTTCAGCTGGAACACGGAGTGAAGCTAGCGAGATCGGAGATATTATACCGATCACGTTAGGAAGTCTGTCTCTGCTGGTGTTTATTTTGTATTGAGGCATATTCCGGAGGCGTAAGGTGAGAAGAGTGACTCAGTGGTTCACACGCCCTCCCATTCCGTAATGGGAAATGATGCGTGATACCAACCTCTGGAGCACAACGATACCGCACTTCAGCCACAAGGTGCAATCCTTAGGTAAGATGGCCTGGTCTTTGACCTGACCTTTAAGGATAGGGTTGATAGCAAGGATATCATACGCAAGGGTCGTACCACCATACTCAGAGGTAGTAACGTGGTTCTCAAGGAATTAATTGTTTATTTTTACTGAATTATTTGGTAAGGGCTCTCAAATCTCTAATGTAACACAAATGCACCGAAAGCAAACATGTCTAAAAACTGACATTGTGTTGTCTTCTGGTACGTTACTGCAAGTTATATTTTGGTCCTCGATTCCCAAGATGTAAGGTTATATGACCTGAACCCTAGACCCCCTTACACCCCACCAAACTAACCAGCCAAGCGAGGTCATACCAAAGCGACTGACTGAGGCAAGGGATGGCGCCAGGAGCTAAGTTTAAAACTTGTCTATTTTCATGAGGTATGGATGGCTCTTACGCCCCAGGCTGCTCTGCAGTTTGGCCTCGTACCATACGCTAAAACGAGCCTAATTCTGTAAACTACATTTTTGTCTAATTACGAGACTTACTTCATAAACTAATAACCGGTCGCTGTTACTCACACGAGGCCCTTTCATGAGCTTTGCTTGCTAAGTTGTATTTTTTAGCAACTCAAATAAGTTGTATTTTTTAGCAACTCAGTAGAATAAAGTATTTTTAGAGGCCAGTTGTTATATACAGCTCTGCTTGATCAGTTTGTTTCAGGGGAAGTGTCGCTGGCCGCCTTTCTCGTAATTTGTCTTCGCTGCGTGAGGAGGTAACGACACGCGAGAAGACCGTGGTGATCGGTGGGCCCATGCTCGCCAGGTCACTCACTTGGTGTACCGGCAACTGTCTGACGAAGCGCTACTAGAGAATGATCATTGTATGAGAATATTTCATATTTCTCCTACTTTATTGTGATTTTCTTTAATATCTGAACGGCCCTTTGCGTTTTTTATTTTTCCTCTTCGTGGATATTGGATTAAAATCAGAAATCTAGGTTCAGACACGTTTTATTACACAGCGTCATCAAATCTTCACATTCGTTGCGTGCGTGACGCGTGACGTGCTCTTATGATGGTAACTGGGCTCCTGTCCGTACGTGTTCAGGTTATACTTCCGGCGTGTGGAGCAGACTTGCCCCTCCACCGTACAGTATAACCATCTTGCCTGGCAATAGCTCCAGCCTGTGTAGCAGAAGTTGTCTTTATGCACACGCCAGTCCTAGGTGTTACTAGCATGCACGCGCCTGTTCCTGGAATTGCCTGCATGCACGCATCTAGTCCAGGACTTCCGACCATCAAACATGATAAACAAATTCATGTAGATGTAAATTGCTCTACAACTCCAGCACCCACCACAGGTACGTTAAGTGGCGTGGGTGAGCACATCGTTAGCGTGCACTTTAGTTTGTATTCGTTGTATAATTAGAATGCTTTCCGATGTAAGCTTTTGATTGTTACCGTGAACTGCTGCTTTAGTACTTTTTTTATGTGACAGGAAACTCATGGATATTTCACGCGGTACTCATGTATCGTTCAAAATTCCTGCATTTTACTGCTGATTGAACATGCGAGGCTTGTGCACCTCCTTTCATAGTTGCCTTTTCTCCTCACGGTTTTACATAACACGGGTTAGGCTACAGTGGTAACGGAACCAAACCCAACCTCAGGCAGCAGCGGCGCGGCGCAGAGATGCAGCCTAACCGCAATGGGCCTCTTTTTTCTTTCTTTCTCTTTGTGTGTCTTGCTGATACCTCCTCAGTACTCGACAAACCCCGTGGTGTTTGAAGTTTGAGCAGCAGTTAGCATTATGCCCTAAACTGTCAAACTTGTAGGCTTAATGTAGGCACAATCAACGGACAACAGTAGATGTTTATTGAGACAAGAAAAACATGTACGATCTGCAGTGTTGTAGGTTTACATTACAGTTCAGAAAGTGATAATTTCCTGCGATCTTTAGGATCTGCCATGACGGAAGTGGCATCATGTGCTTTGCCTTATTTGTGTCTGTAGATCCCAACAATTGATAGTAATGTAGTTTCCAGATGCGCTAGAATACTTCTCTGAGTACTGTTCGCACTGGATGAATCATGTTTAGATTCACCAATGAATTATAAGGTCATAAAACTTCAGTTATAGTAAGTGTACCTCCCATGCATTATTTTTTTTATTTCATAATCCTAAATCAAGTACAGAAACTGTCACGCTGAAGAGGTGAATGTCGGAATTGCTGCGAGTAAAGATAGCATTGCGATGCTAGGCTGTGTGGGATCATGAGAATAAAGTTGCTCATGGTTCCACTAAAATACAGTATTCGAGGGAAGCGTGAACTTTAGGTGTTTAGTGTCACCCAGTTAACAAATAAACTACGGCTGGAAGTATTTGATGGTAATAAACGACCCTTTCTAAAGTCTGCGGTTATTAATTTTATAAAAACTTTACCTTTGATAAATTCATTCTGATATCCATACATTTGGTAAGTGAAGCATGTCTTTTTCGCGTGTGAAGGGATAGGCTACAAGCATGTGAGTAGTGACGGAAAAGAACAAGGGTTTCTCTGGTTTTAGGAGGACGAGAGTACGGTGGAACACTAGCATCAGGAAATTGTATTCAAAGTAGAACAGGAAGAACAGCATTAGTGTTGAAATACTCTGAGAACTTATATCACGGTTGGTCGTGTTGGAGAACCATTGGCAACAACTGGCGGAAACTAAACAATGAAACCAGAGGCGTCAAGAACTGCCAGCACAAAACAATAGGATTAACAGGAACAGAGCTGTCGACTTGGCGGGAAGCAAGCAAATTATCAGCACTACGGAAGAACCAGCTGGTATCATTCAGTTCAGCAGGCACACAAGCAGAAGTGAAGTTTGCAGCTGTATTCGCACAGGCCAGAGGGGGAATCAGAGCTACGGTGACAATTAAAGCAATGTCAGGGGAGGATCATTAGCTACAGGAAGCAGACAGCGGGGCTTACGGCAGGAGCAGAAGACTCGTCAGCAGGAGGGGTGAACGGAGCGTCGAGTTATGTGACTAAAGGAACGCGGTGTGTGTGTGTGTGTTAAGATCGGGGAAGCAGGAGGCAGTGGTGTAGCCCAGCCTAGCTTCAGCCTTACACTAGATCACATACGGTCTCCTCGACGCTCCGTGACAAGGGCTTCCCGAAATCCTGTTAGTCTAATGGTGTTATTCCCTTCTCACGGTTTACCCCCCCTCTCGCCCCGGCTGCGGCCCCCCTCCCGGCCGGCCCTGCACCCGCAGTTTCACCCTCCCGGCAGGTTGGTTGTCGCCGCCACCAGTCGCACAGTGGCGAGGTTGCGGCCAGTGGCGGAGGTGATACGTGCCTCCTTCTGCTGCGCCTTCTGCGTGTGTCAAGGGTACGGCAAGGTCTTCAGTAGACTCTGGTGGAGCAGAGCTTTTCTATGATAACTGAATTAAGATAATTACGTGACAAGTGCTACTAATTGTGTAGATATAGGAAATGGAAAGTTTATGAGACGTTAGTTCCTCATATCATATCCATGTGCTGAAAATTATGCTTGCTAACAGTATGCTGAAAAGCCCAAGGGTGAAAAATGTTGTATACCGCCGACAAATATGTTTGTGAGGCGGTGCAAAGATGTGCATGTCAGGTACATGTGCACGAAGGGAACATTCAACTCGGACATAATGGTTCCGTCACACGCCTGCCACCTGACTCCGTGCCTTCTCCAAAATAACCATGTTTTTACGTCATTATTTTGATAAGAATGTAATATGTAGGAGGAAGTTTGTGGAGGTAAGTAATGTGTCTCCAAGGGTGGGGGGAAAGAGCAGAGAAATATTGTAGAAATTACGGCTTTAGGTAAAATATATCCCAATAATTTGAACTTCTTTAGCGTTTTTTTTTTTTTTTTTTTTTTTTTTTTTTTTTAAGTTGCTATTTAAAGGTACCCGTAGTGACAGCGCAACCGTAGTCACTGTTATAAGGTATTGCTGTAGTCTTGGCTTGATAGTGGTGGTGATCGAAGTCACAGTCGTTGAAGCTAGTGAAGAAGTCTTAAAAGTTCAGTAGCGCGGCCCGGGGTGAGGCCACCTCAGGCTGTGCGAGCGAGGCTTCCACTTCCCCACAATTCCAAGCTGGGTCTCGCTTCTTCACGGCTCGTCCTGCTGTGAAGTTTTCCACTATTTAGGTTCCGTTCTTTTGCGTAAAAAATGGATCAAAAGATTGTAGAAATTAAACTAAAACTACTTGTGGATGAAAGGGCAAATGGTTGAGCCCATTATGGTCGAGTTAGGTGTTTGAGCAATTTGAAGACAACTGTCAAAACATTCTACGTTAAAAGATTTCTTTTGGAATTCTCAGATGGAGATGACCTTATTCGAAGCTTACTGATGCTTGTAAACTTCACGCTGGCAGCATATTAATAGCTACGAGTGATGCTTGAATATCACATCTGGAAAACATATAATTTTCAGGTATATTATTCAGTGGAGGTGGGCAGATTAGGAAGGGTAGTGAGTGGTGGGATGAAGTAAAGTTGTTAGTTAAAGAGAGAAGAGAGGCGTTTGGACGATGCTTACAAGGAAGGAGTGCAAATGACTGGGAGATGTATAAGAGAAAGCGGGAGGAGGTCAAGAGGAAGAAGCAAAGGTTGATAAAGAGGGCAAATGAGAGTTGGGGTGAGAGAGTATCATTAAACTTTAGGGAGAACAAAAAGATCTTTTGGAAGGAGGTAAATAATGTGCGTAAGACAAGAGAACAAATGGGAACATCGGTGAAGGGGGCAAGGGGGGAAGT